>JAWZYU010000034.1:24541403-24794442 GCA_038380435.1 Ryuthela nishihirai
CTTCAGGCACTACAGCACTACAGGAGGCACTACTTCAGGCACTACAGCACTACAGGAGGCACTACTTCAGGCACTACAGGAGATGATATTGTCGTTGTTAGTGACAGTTCATCAATGGGAATTATTTGATCTGAAACTCTTCCAGTGGAACACTATGAGGAAGCTGAAGACAGTGATGTGTTCCTCTTACTTAAACTGTGTGTGATATAGGCTAAGAAAATGTTTTAAATAAAAGCTTAAAAAAATTAAAATTTTAAAATGGAATAAAAAAATTAAAAAATTTAAAAATAAAATAAAGTTTGCAAAGTAGCCTAAGGTTAGTTTATAGAAATAAAATAAGTATTTATTGTACATACAGCTGTACAGTGTATTATAGTGTACATAAAGTAATTTAGTTCAAGTTCAGTATCTTGTACAGTACAGAACTGTACCAGCAACAGTCCCAGACTCACACACTCTACGTTAGCCCTGCAATCTCCAATTGTAGTAAGTACAAAATTACATATTAGCCTATGTAGAGTATACGGAATTTTACCTTATTTTAATACTGAACCCATATACTGCACAGTATTACCTTGCCAGATACAGTACATTAGCTGAAACACAATACTGTATGTGTACAGTATCTTGGCTATTTAGTCAATACAGGTACACTACATTATCCCATATAACTTGCCCAACGTCCAATTCACAGAACGTATCGTGGACTTTAAGCAACACATTAATGTTTGGTTAATGAGAATTGTTTCTTAAGCATCATTAATCTTTAATTATAGCTACCGGCAGAAATATTGAAATAAAATATATATATTTTAAATTGTTTTTTTTTTATCTCAAAGAGTTTTTCCGGTTTTGATGTCTTCTAGGAAGGTTTCTGCACGTGTTAGAGCGGGAATCGAAATTTTTTTAAACTGGTTTACAAAAAATGCCTAATATGTTCACTTTATCGTCTCTCCGTCTGTCTGTAGACATCATTTTTCTTTCAGAAATAAAAGTTCTCTTTAGATTGGATAGGTAGGCATTGATGACATACTACGATTCGTACTTTTGGTCTCACAATACCTATAATTGCACCCTATAAACGAGAAAAAGTTGGAAAATTCCAAAACTGTAAAAGACATGTAGCATAATTATGATTTTTCGAAGTACCATGATAAAAGATCCCATAACCTTCTCCATCTGAGGGTATCCAATAAGTGGCATGAGTCGCAAAAGAAAAGGCAACAATCACCAAAAGGTGAGGCCCAAGCGGCTGAAAAACAATGATAAATATCGTAGATCAGGGTCCTAGGCCAAACGATTTCCTGATCGTAAACCAATGGTCTATCCCTCTTGAATCTGCTCATAGGATCATGATCATACATTAAAATGTTAGTAACGAAAATCGTGAGGATTCGTGTCCACAGCTTTTAAGAATTTCTTAGAGATCTGCTTTATAATTGGTGTAAATGTGTTGGACGCTTAAATCCCCATGTATTTGTCTGTTGATCACAAACTTATAATATTTAACAACAGATGTTATCACACACCACACTTATAAAACATCCCCCCCACCCAAACTGATAAAAACATCAAAAATCCTTACACAAAATTCAAATATCGCATTTATATTGCGAACAATTTGTTACAACATTTGTGATTTAACTTTTCGAAGGAAATTTTCAAACTAGCAAAAGTTTCACTTGAATGTTTCCATCTTCCGTAACTCTTTAAATATTAGATTAATATTACAGAAAATAGAGATTTAGAGAGCTCTGACCGAAGATCTTAAATTATCGTCCTGATTTTTTTCCGTAAAAGGTTTACTTTTAATGTTAGGGAGCTTTGAAAGTGGCTTTCCATTCACATAACATGGAAGTGTCCGGATACTTTTTTCATCATAGTGTATATACAATGGGGTTGCTGTTGTTTTACCACTGAGCGGCACTTTTTTTGCACACCATGGGCTAAATGGCCAAGACACAAGGACCCCGAAGGCTCAGAGTAGGTTGGGGGAGGAGACCCACTGGAACAGCTGTTCTTTAACGTGCGCAGGGTATGGCTTTCCCATCACACGGCGCCACGGCCTTAACGTCCCATCCGACGGCCAACGTCCCTTCCAAGCCCATCGGTGTCCCCTACTTACCGTGGGCAGAGCAGAGAGTTTTGCGGAGAAGTCTCAACGCTGACCCAGCTGGGACTCGAACCTGGATTTTGGGTTGTTTTACCTTTGAGCGCACTTTTTTGCACGCAATGGGCTAAATGGCCAGGTCACAAGGACCCCGATGGCTCAGAGAAGGTTGGGGGAGGGGACCACTGGAACAGCTGTTGGGAGACAGATGGTAGCCTCCCGTCAAGGCCATCCAGCGTGTTCTTTAACGTGCACAGGATATGGCTCTCCCGTACACGGGGCCACGGCTTAACGTCCCATCCGACGGACGGCGGCCTTCCAAGGCCCATCGGTGTCCCCTACTGACCGTGAGCAGGGCGGGGAATTTTGCGGAGATGAATCTCAACGCTGACCCAGCTGGGACTCGAACCTGGGAACTACAGATTACGAGCCTGACGCGCTACCGACTGAGCACCCTCGCCCCCGCCCCACCTGGAAACTCGAACCTGGAAACTACAGATTACGAACCTAGCACGCTGCCGACTGAGCCACCCCCGCCCTCTATATATACAATGGGGCATTATCCAGTTGATACAAGCATGGGTCTGTGCAAAAGGTCTGCCACGTCGTATGGAGCATGAAATGGTCCATAATGTTAGGTAGGATTTGACGCTCATGGTTCCCAGCAAAACCACACAAAACGTCTTGGGCCATACCATGTGAAACAACTCCACAACCATAACACTATGGACAAGGTAACACCTAGGGAGGGGGAGGAGCAATGGGGTCATGCCCCTTCCCCCCTTTTTTCAAAATGCTATAAATACTAAAGGAGGCAGGGCGGGGGTGGCTCAGTCGGTAGCGCGCCAGGCTCGTAATCTGTAGTTTCCAGGTTCGAGTCCCAGCTGGGTCAGCGTTGAGATTTATCTCCGCAAATTCCCCGCTCTGCCCACGGTCAGTATGGGACACCGATGGGATTGGAAAGGGCCGCCGTCCGTCGGATGGGACGTTAAGCCGTGGCCCCGTTTGCGGTAGAGTCATACCCTGTGCACGTTAAAGAACACACTGGATGGCCTTGACGGGAGACTACCATCTGTCTCCCAACAGCTGTTCCAGTGGGTCCCCTCCCCCAACCTTCTCTGAGCCTACGGGGTCCATGTGACCTGGCCATTTAGCCCATGGTGTGCAAAAAGTGCCGCTCAGAGGTAAAACAACCCAACCCAACCCAACTAAAACGAGAGTGAAAAATGTTATACTGCAATGGAAATCCAGTCCCTTTTCCCTCCCCCTGTTTCTCGCTTGCTCCCCCCCCCCCCCCCCAAAAAAACACACACTACCGTCATTTATACTTTTCCAGTCGGGAAATGAATGGATTATGAAATCAGGAGTGTCCGAATGTTTTTTGGAGGGTAGTGTACATACCTAGATATCTGTGTATATAATAAATATAATCATATATAATAACAATTTATATGTAAGACATAGAATAATCACACATTAAAATTACTGTAACAGGACAATTATGAAAACAAAAATCTTATCGTACAGTCGCTCAAAAAAGTATCCGAACACTACGGTTGATTGCAGAATTCAGAAAAAATATCTGGCAACTTTAGAATTTTTTTTAGAAATTAGTGATCTGGCAAACTTCGTGTCACGTGACACGGAGGTTGCCAGATCACTAATTTCTAAAAAAAATCGTTGCCAGATATTTTTTCTGCATTCTGTAATCAACCGTAGTGTTCGGATACTTTTTTCAGCGACTGTATATCAACAAAGTCTGAAGTAAACAAACATTCAATATAATTAGTGAATAAACAAAGAGAGTACAAAAACATTATTTTTTAACGCTTTGAAAAGCAGCTAAGTTCCCGCAATGTGCGCTAAAGAAATTCAAAATCTAATAAAAAAAATGCTATATAAAACAGAAAAATAATCATTATTGTACACATTGCAGATAGATCACTATAAATAATATTGTAATGAATATTTAATAGAAATCTTGAGCGTGAGTTCAAAGAAACGTTCACCAACAAAAATTCACAAACTAATTTATTAGAAAAGTATAAAGACAGAAATGTAAAATAAATTTAACTAACACGAATCCTTATCTTCATCAGTATAAACATACACCGTCGCATCAGAATAATATGACCACCTACCATAGTATATGTATAGTGGGTGGTCATTATTATTCTGATACGACTGTGTTTTCTTTATTACATTAAGAATTATTATCCTTTTTCTTTACCTATGGAATGTGCACTATGGAATGTCCGCCGTCCATCGCATGGGACGTTAAGCCATATCCCTGTGCACATTAAAGAACAAGCTGGATGTCCTTGACGGGAGGCTGCCATCTGTCTCTTAATAGCTGTCCAGTGGGTCCCCTCTTTCAAATCTTTTCTGAGCCCTCGTGGTCCTAGTGACCTGGCCATTTAGCCCGTTGTATCGTCGCTCAAAAAAAATATCCGAACACTATGGTTGATTACAGAATTCAGAAAAAATATCTGCAATGATTTTTTTTAGAAATTAGTGATCTTGCAAATTTCGTGTACTGTACACGAAGGTTGCCAGATCACTAATTTCCAAAGAAATCGTTGCCAGATATTTTTTTTTGAATTCTGTAATCAACCATAAATACCCCCTTAAGCAGCTGCTTGTCACAGAGGTCTGACAGGAGCCTCTCAGTTTATATGCCATAGTAGAAGGTCTGAGAGGATGGCAGGACCTCAGCAGAAAAACGACACCATACATCCATGCCTTATCTGGGGCTCGAACCTAGTGTTCGGATATTTTTTTTTGAGCGACTGTACACGAAGGTTGCCAGATCACTAATTTCTAAAAAAAAAAATCGTTGCCAGATAGTTTTCCTGAATTCTGTAATCAACCATAGTGTTCGGATATTTTTTGAGCGACTGTACATGAAGGTTGCCAGATCACTGATTTCTAAAAAAAAATCGTTGCCAGATAATTTTTCTCAATTCTGTAATCAATCATAGTGTTCGGATATTTTTTGAGCTACTGTACACGATGGTTTGCCAGATCACTAATTTCTAAAAAAAATCGTTGCCAAATATTTTTTCTGAATTCTGTAATCAACCATAGTGTTCGGATATTTTTTTGAGCGACTGTACACGAAGGATTAATATATATATCCTCATTAATATAACCCCGTGGAAAACTTCCGGTGGCAGAGTAGCTCCCATTCTGAAAACGGATATCCGTCCAGTAAAATATTCCTATTAACAACGCACCCCCCCCCCCCCGACGAATTATTTTCCTAATGGCATGTCGGAAAAGGGAATGCGGACCACGTGGAGCTTTCATGGTTGGGTGGCCAGCTTCCAGCTCTACAGTTACAGCCGGTTCGCGCCGTTTTTGTTAACCAACGGAAAAATGACAAATCAACAGTGGCGGGAATCGGCACGTTTTAGCACGCGGATTTGGCGGAAACGCTTTGAATAGATGACATAAATCGGAGTTGAAATCCTTTTAAAAAAAAAGAATTAGAGCAAATATGCTAGACGGTTTACCCAAATGAATGCTTGCACAGTCTGGTTGGACTTCCGTAGCCTGTGGCTGTTGGAAGATTATGTATAGAGAGTGTTTCCAAAAAGGTCTATTCAAGCTTTGGGGACGTATTCTACCGCGCGTAGTGATGGGTTGGGTTGTTTCGATTCTGAGGGGCACTTTTTTGCACACCATGGGATAAATGGCCAGGTCACAAGGACCCCGAAGGATCAGAAAAGGTTGGGGGAGGGGACCCACTGAAACAGCTATTGGGAGACTGATGGTAGCCTCCCGTCAACGCCATCCAGTGTGTTGTTTAATGTGCTCAGTGTATGGCTATCCCACACACGGGGCCACGGCTTAGCGTCCCATCCAAAGGACGATGGCCTTTCGAATCCCATCGGTGCCCCCTACTGACCGTGGGCAGGGCGGGGAATTTTGCGGAGATAAACTTTAAGCTGGACCCAGCCTGAACTAAATCTCAACGCAGATTAAACTTGGCATTTGTTATGACAGAGACAAATCTGAAAGATCCCGTTGATCATTTTCGCAACTATTACTGGGACTCGAACCTGAGAACAACAGATTACGAGCCTGGCGCGCTACCGACTGAGCCACCCCCGCCCCTAGATATATGCAAACGTTGGAAAAATATTCAAAGGAAATGAAAGCAAAATATCAAATTATTTACACAAACTCTTTTAGTATATATCTGAGGGGTTGGCTCAGTCGGTAGCACGCCAGATTCGTATCCTGCAGTTCCCAGGTTCGAGTCCCAGCTGGGCCAGCTTTGAAATTTATCTCCGCAAAATTCCCCGCCCTGCCCACGGACAGTAAGGGGACACCGATGAGCTTGGAAAGGCCGCCGTCCGTCGGATGGGACGTTAATCCGTGGTTTATTGTGCGGGAGAGCCATACGCTGTGCACGTTAAAGGACACACTGGACGGCCTTGACGGGAGGCTACTATCCCCCAACCTTCTCTGTCTTCGGGGTCCATGTGACCTGGCCACTTAGCCCATTGTGTGCAAAAAAGTGCCGCTCAGAGGTAAAACAACCCACCATTCTCTGAGCCTTCTGGGTCCTTGTGACTTTGCTATTTAGCCCATTGTGTGCAAAAAGTGTCTCTCAGAGGTAAAACAACCCAACTCATATCTGTGCACGTTAAAGAAACCCTGGGATGGCCTTCACGATCTTCTACCGCCTTGTCTCAAAACGTAAAATAACCCAACTTACATTGTTAATAATAGCTTTAAGACTCCTGAAATTTTTAGGGGCGGGGGTGGCTCAGTCGGTAGCGCGCCAGGCTCGCAATCTGTAGTTCCCAGGTTCGAGTCCCAACTGGGTCAGCGTTGAGATCTATCTCCGCAAAACGCCCGCCCTGCCCACAGTCAGTTGGGGACACCGATGGGCTTGGAAAGGCCGCCGTCCGTCGGATGGAACGTTAAGCCGTGACCCCGTGTGCGGGAGAGCCATACCCTGTGCACGTTAAAGAACACACTGGATGGCCTTCAAGGGAAGCTACCATCTGCTCCCACAGCTGTTCCAATGGGTCCCCTCCTCCAACCTTCTCTGAGTCTTCGGGGTCCATGTGACCTGGCCATTTAGCCCATGGTGTGCAAAAAAGTGCCGCTCAGAGGTAAAACAACCCAACGTTAAAGAACACGCTGGACGGCCTTGACGGGAGGCTACCATCTGTCTCCCAACAGCTGTTCCAGTGGGTCCCCTCCCCCAACCTTCTCTGTCTTCGGGGTCCACGTGACTTGGCCATTTAGCCCCTGGTGTACAAAAAAGTGCCGCACAGAGGTAAAACAACCCAATCCAACTCTGATATAGGAGGTGTTGGCTTATTACAACCTTTTCTGTGCTCTTGAGGTCTTTATGATCTGGCTATTTATTTAGCCGATGGACTTGGAAAGGTCGCCGTCCGTCGGATGGGACATTAAGCTGTGGCTCAGTGTGCGGGAGAGTCATACCCTGTGCACGTTAAAGAACACACTGGATGGCCTTGACGGGAGACTACCATCTGTCTCCCAACAGCTGTTCCACTGGGTCCCCTCCCCAAACCTTCTCTGAGCCTTCGGGGTCCATGTGACCTGGCCATTTAGCCCATGGTGTGCAAAAAAGTGCCGCTCAGAGGTAAAACAACCCAACCCTGAAATTTTTTATATGTTAACAACGCCAAACAGCTGAAATCGCCTTTCCTCTGGCCATAGCTTTGGAGTAGATTTCACCGTAGATAAAATGAAATAAACAAGCGACAAAATCTGTTTCCGGTGCGTCGTGTAACGTCTCCATCAAACAATAGGATTATAACCTTCAGGATGCATTTAGACAGAAGATAGCTGGAATGCACGATCACAAGACTAAACTTGGCATTTGTTGTGACAGAGAAAAATCTGAAAGATCTCGATGATCATTTTCGTAACAGCTATTCAGTCTCTGCTTGTCATAAGAGACAAAATCGCATTACACAACAAAACATGAGCTTATTAGGTTGATGGTGAGACTTGGGAGCTTCCTTCCTCTTTACAGGTCATCAACTGGAATGTCAGATTACGAATCCTTTAAATCAATGTCTCAACCTAAAGGGGGCGGGGATGGCTCAGTCGGTAGCGCGCCAGGCTCGTAATCTGCAGTTCCCAGGTTCGAGTCCCAGCTGGGTCAGCGTTGAGATTTATCTCCGCAAAATTCCCCGCCCTGCCCACGGTCAGTAGGGGACACCGATGGGCTTGGAAAGGCCGCCGTCCGTCGGATGGGACGTTAAGCCGTGGCCCCGTGTGCGAGAGAGCCATACCCTGTGCACGTTAAAGAACACCCTGGATGGCCTTGACGGGAGGCTACCATCTGTCTCCCAACAGCTGTTCCAGTGGGTCCCCTCCCCCAACCTTCTCTGAGCCTTCGGGGTCCATGTGACCTGGCCATTTAGCCCATGGTGTGCAAAAAAGTGCCGCTCAGAGGTAAAACAACCCAACCCAACTCAACCTAAAGCTCGTTCAGATGTTTCTGAAGTCGAGGGTACATTTCAATTTCTTTTTATATAGTGCCCTACCTTTTCATGTTATGTTAGTGAGGATTTCATTCAATACAACGGGAATACGATTAGGATTTCTCTAATATTTGGGCGGGTTGTTGGGTTGCTTTACCTCTGAGCGGCACTTTTTTGCACACCATGGGCTAAATGGCCAGGTCACATGGACCCCGAAGGCTCAGAGAAGGTTGGGGGAGGGGACCCACTGGAACAGCTGTTGGGAGACAGATGGTAGCCTCCCGTCAAGGCCATTCAGCGTGTTCTTTAACGTTGGGTTGTTTTACCTCTGAGCGGCACTTTTTTGCACACCATGGGCTAAATGGCCAGGTCACAAGGACCCCGAAGGCTCAGAGAAGGTTGGGGGAGGGGACCCACTGGAACAGCTGTTGGGAGACAGATGGTAGCCTCCCGTCAAGGCCATCCAGCGTGTTCTTTAACGTGCACAGGGTATGGCTCTCCCGCACACGGGGCCACGGCTTAACGTCCCAACCGACGGACGGCGGCCTTTCCAAGCCCAGCGGTGTCCCATACTGACCGTGGGCAGGGCGGGGAAATTTTGCGGAGATAAATCTCAACGCTGACCCAGCTGGGACTCGATCCTGGGAACTACAGATTACGAGACTGGCGCGCTACCGACTGAGCCACCCCCGCCCCTAATATTTGGGCGGCGAAGGTGGATCAGTTTGTAGCGTGTCAGGCTCGTAATCTGTAGTTCCCAGGTTCGAGTTCCAACTGGGTCAGCGTTGAGGTTTATCTCCGCAAAATTCCCCGTCCTACCCACGGTCAGTAGGGGACACCCGATGGGTTTGGAAAGGCCGCCATCCGTAAAAGGAGAAGACCTTTAAGACGTAAAAGGACTTAAGCTGTGGCCCCGTTGGGTTATTTTACCTCTGAGCGGCACTTTTTTGCACACCATGGGCTAAATGGCCAGGTCACAAGGACCCCGAAGGCTCAGAGAAGGTTGGGGGAGGGGATCCACTGGAACAATTGTTGGGAAACAGATGGTAGTCTCCCGTCAAGGCCATCCAGTGCGTTCTTTAACGTGCACAGGGTAAGCACACGGGGCCCGAGCACAGGGTAAGCAGACAGGCACACGTGCACGCTGGATGGCCTTGACGGAAGCTACCATCTGTCTCCCACAGCTGTTCCAATGGGTCTCCTCCCCCAACCTTCTCTGAGCCTTCGGGGTCCATGTGACCTGGAAATTTAGCCCATGGTGTACAAAAAAAGTACCGCTCAGAGGTGAAATAACCCAACGTTAAAGAACACGGTGGATGGTCTTGACGGGAAGCTACCATCTGTCTCCCATCAGTTGTTCCAGTGGGTCTTCTCCCCCAACCTTCTCTGAGCCTTCGGGGTCCTTGTGACCTAGCCATTTAGCCCATGGTGTGCAAAAAAAATGTACCGCTCAGAGGTGAAATAACCCAACCCAGGTCCCAGCTGGGTCAGCGTTGAGATTTATCTCCACAAAATTCCCCGCCCTGCCCATGGTCAGTAGGGGACACCGATGGCTTGGAATGTCCGCCGTCCGTCACATGGGACATTAAGCCGTGGCCCCGTGTATGGAGAGACATACCCTGTGCACGTTAAAGAACACGCTGGATGTCCTTGACGGGAGGTTGCCATCTGTCTCCCAACAGCTGTTCCAGTGGGTCCCGTCCCCCAACCTTCTCTGAGACTTCGGGGTCCTTATGACCTAGCCATTTAGCCAATGGTGTGCAGAAAAGTGCCGCTCAGAGATAAAAAAAACAAAATAACTCCCAGTCAGTACGAAAAATATCACAAATTATTGTTCGTTTAGTAAAGTTCTAAAGAACTGCATTTGAAACTAGATGATGTGGAAATTTTTTTTTTAACAAGGACCTTGTTGGTAAAGTCATTTGGGACTTTGGACTACGATCTGCAGTCCCTACCAACTGAGCAAATAAGTTCTCATCATTTCAGTATTGGTTCTGATTTGTCAGCCAAGACTAGATGGATCACTGAGTGTTTTTTAATGGCAGTGCGTTTCCTCAAAGCAAGAAGTTCGGAAAACTTTCTTCTCGTGGTTGGAAAACAAAGAAAAAAAAGAAAAAAGACAATCAATGACATCTGTAATGATGGTGGTAGGAAAAAGTCTTTTCCCACACCGCAAATTACCTTTCTAATCTGGTGGGACAAGTGATAAATAGATTCGAGAAGTGAAACCTTTTTTTTTTACTCCACTTTTTATTTCGATTCTTTACAAGAGGTAGTTGAAGGTTTCGTTTCTAATGACATGATGTCATTAGTCGAAATAAATGACTTAGCATGACTAAATCAGAAAGGAAATGGTTTCCACCACCGAAAATGGTTCACTCAACTCTACAGAATATATATAAATAAATACCCCCTCAAGCAGCTGCTTGCCACAGAGGTCTGACAGGAGCCTGTCAGTTTATATGCCATAGTAGAAGGTCTGAGAGGATGGCAGGACCTCAGCAGAAAAACGACACAAACAGCCATGCCTTACCCGGGGCTCGAACCCAGGTCCCTTAGATCAGTAGCCAAGCGCGCTAACAACTCGGCCATGGGATATGCACTAAGCTAAAATTGGGCTCAATAGCTCGGACTTCTATTTCCAATTGCACAGACGTTTTCGGACTCAGTAGCTCGACCTTTCACTTGAAATTGCACGGACGGCTTCGGACTGTATGGTTCGATATGTGGTTTGAAATTGCAGTCAGCTTCGGGCTCAATAGCTCGTGCTTTCGCTTGAAGTTGCTCAAATGTCTTTGGGCTTTATATCTCGAGCTTTGGCTTGAAATTGTGCAGAAGGCTTCAGGTTCTCAAAGTACAACTTTGGCTTGAAATTGTACAGAAGGCTTCAGGTTCAAAACTACAATTTTGGCTTGAAACTCTACAGAAGGCTTCAAGTCCTGAAACTGCAACTTTGGCTTGAAATTATGCAGAAGCTTCAGGTTCCGAAAATGCAACTTTGGCTTGAAATTGTACAGAAGGCTTCAGGTTCAAAACTACAACTTTGGCTTGAAATTGTACAGAAGGCTTCAGGTTCTAAAACTACAATTTTGGCTTGAAACTCTACAGAAGGCTTCAGGTCCTGAAACTGCAACTTTGGCTTGAAACTCTACAAAAGGCTTCAGGTCCTGAAACTGCAACTATGGCTTGAAATTGTGCAGAAGGCTTCAGGTTCAAAACTACAACTTTGGCTTAAAATTGTTCAGAAGGCTTCAGGTTCTTAAAGTATAACTTCGGCTTGAAATTGTACAAAAGGCTTCAGGTTAAAAACTACGACTTTGGCTTGAAATTGTACAGAAGGCTTCAGCTTCTGAAACTATAATTTTGGCTTGAAATTGTTCAGAAAGTTTCAGGTTCTAAAAGTACAATTGTGGCTTGAAATTGTACAGAAGGCTTCAGGTTCTAAAATTACAACTTTGGCTTGAAATTCTACAGAAAGCTTCAGGTTCTAAAACTACAACTTTCGCTTGAAATTCTACAGAAGGCTTCACGTCCTGAAACTACAACTATGGCCTGAAATTCTACAGAAGGCTTCAGGTTCTAAAACTGCAACTTTGGCTCGAAATTGTGCAGAAGGCTTCAGGTTCTCAAAGTATAACTTCGGCTTGAAATTGTACAGAAGGCTTCAGGTTCTAAAAGTACAACTCTGGCTTGAAATTGTACAGAAGTCTTCAGTTTCTGAAACTATTAACTTTGGCTTGAAATTGCGAAGAAGGATTCAGGTTCTAAAAACTGCAACTTTGGCTTGAAATTGCACAGACAGCTTCGGGTTCAATAGTTCCAGCTTCGGCTCAATAGTTCAGGCTTTTGCTTGAAATTGCACAGACCACTTCGGAATCAATACCTCAAGCTTTGGGTTAAAATTGCACAGACAGCTTCGGGTTCAAGAGTTCCAGCTTCCGCTCAATAGTTCAGGCTTTTGCTTGAAATTGCACAGACCACTTCGGGATCAATACCTCAAGCTTTGGCTTGAAATTGCACAGACAGCTTCAGGTTCAAGAGTTCCAGCTTCGGCTCAATAGTTCAGGCTTTGCTTGAAATTGCACAGACCACTTCGGGATCAATACCTCAAGCTTTGGCTTGAAATTGCACAGACTGCTCCGGATTCCAAAAAGGAATTTTGTGGTTAACCTTCGACTCAACAACTCTGGCATAAGCTTGGATTGGGTTGGGTTGTTTTACCTCTGAGCGGCACTTTTTTGCACACCATGGGCTAAATGGCCAGGTCACATGGATCCCGAAGGCTCAGAGAAGGTTGGGGGAGGGGACCCACTGGAATAGCTGTTGGGAGACAGATGGTAGCCTCCCGTCAAGGCCATCCAGCGTGTTCTTTAACGTGCACAGGTATGTCTCTCCCGCACACGGCCACGGCTTAACGTCCCATCCGACGGACGGCGGCCTTTCCAAGCCCATCGGTGTCCCCTACTAACCGTGGGTAGGACGGGGAATTTTTCAGAGATAAATCTCAACGCTGACCCAGCTGGGACTCGAACCTGGGAACTACAGATTACGAGCCTGGCGCGCCACCGACTGAGCCACCTCCATCCCTAACGTGGAGGGAGGAGGATTCATTAGTCCATGATTAGGGTATATAACCTTACGTATTTTCATCAGATGACATTTATTCACGTAGACGCGTGTCTGTTCTGTTACCAGAAAGGCCTCAACATCTCCTTCAGTCACCTGCCCCCAAACTAAAAGGCTTGACCCAGATTTTGCTTTTCTGCCAGTAAACTAAATAGCGACCAACAATAAGACAATAGAGGAGTGACTCGTGGCCTCCATTCCCACGGAGATCAGACAAGCTGCAACACAGAGGTCAAAGATTAACCTTAGTTTATTTTATCGCTGCGACATAATTCAGGAGTGTGTTCGCACTTATTTTTAGACCATGGTGAACTGGTTCTTTTCCAACACTGTGAACATTGAAAAGATATTGAGTTCGGTTTACCTCTGTGCGGCACTTTTTTTACACACCATGGGCTAAATGGCCAGGTCACAAGGACCCCGAAGGCTCAGAGAAGGTTGGGGGAGGGGACCCACTGGAATAGCTGTTGGCAGACAGATGGTAGCCTCCCGTCAAGGCCATCCAGCGTGTTCTTTAACGTGCACACGTTGGGATGTTTTACTTCTGAGAGGCACTCTTTTACACACCATGGGCTAAATGGCCAGGTCACAAGGACCCCGAAGGCTCAGAGAAGTTTAGGGGAGAGGATCCACTGGAACAACTGTTGGGAGACAGATGGTAGCCTCCCTTCGAGGTAATCCAGCGTGTACTTTAACGTGCACAGGGTATGGCTTTCCCGCACACGGGGAAACGGCTTAACGTCCTATCCAATGGACGGCGGCCTTTCCAAGCCCATTGGTGTTCCCTACTGACCGTGGGTAGGCTCAGAGAAGGTTGAGAAGGGTTTGGGTTGGGTTGTTTTACCTCTGAGCGGCACTTTTTTTGCACACAATGGGCTAAATGGCCAGGTCACCAGGACCCCGAAGGTTCAGAGAAGTTTGGGGGAGAGAACCCACTGGAACAGCTGTTGGGAGACAGATGGTAGCCTCCCTTCGAGGTAATCCAGCGTGTACTTTAACGTGCACAGGGTATGGCTCTCCCGCACACGGAGCCACGGCTTAACGTCCTATCCGATGGACGGCGGCCTTTCCAAGCCCATTGGTGTCCCCTACTGACCGTGGGTAGGCTCAGAGAAGGTTGGGGAAGGGTTTCGGTTGGGTTGTTTTACCTCCGTGCGGCACTATTTTTGCACACAATGGGCTAAATGGCCAGGTCACAAGGACCCCGAAGGCTCAGAGATGTTTGGAAGAGAGGACCCACTGGAACAGCTGTTGGGAGACAGATGGTAGCCTTCCATTAAGGCCATCCAGCGTGTTCTTTAATGTTGGATTGTTTTACCTCTGAGCGGCACTTTTTTGCACACCATGGGCTAAATGGCCAGGCTTAACATGGACATGGCTTAACGTCCCATCCGACGGACGGCGGCCTTTCCAAGCCCATCGATGTCCCATACTGACCGTGGGCAGGGAATTTTGAGGAGATAAATCTCAACGCTGACCCAGCTGGGACTCGAACCTGGGAACTGCAGATTATGAGCCTGAAGCCCCTATGCACATGAAACAACACGCAGGATTACCGTGACGGCAGGCTCTAATCTGTCTCCTAATAGCTGTTCAGTGGGTCCTCAACCTTCGCCGAGCCCTCAGGGTCCTTGTGACTTGGCCATTTAGCCCACTGCGTGCAAAAAAAGTGCCACTAGATGTAAAGCAACGGACAGTATTAATAAAAACATTGTTTTTGATTCATTTCGCCATTGCCTTTGAATGTACAGTCGCTCAAAAAAGTATCCGAACAATACGGTTGATTACAGAATTCAGAAAAACTATCTGGCAACGATCTGTTTAGAAATTAGTGATCTGGCAACCTTCGTGTCACGTGACACGAAGGTTGCCAGATCACAAATTTCTAAAAAAATCGTTGCCAGATATTTTTTCTGAATTCTGTAATCAACCGTAGTGTTCGGATGCTTTTTTGAGCGACCGTACATAAATATTTCCTCGAATGCTTCAACTGTTCAAAACGACGAGGTTGGTTAAGAGATTAAAGGACTCACCTTGATGCGGAGGAAACGTTGCTGACTAGAGCAGCTGATCAGATCGGTTTGTGATTGGATGCTCAGTTCACGATCAAATGCATCCTCTGCCACAAAGAAGAGGATGAAGGCTGAACTGATAAAAACGCTGAACGTGAGCAGCATTTCTTACGAAGTGAGATAAGCACTCAAATAAGAGACAGACAAGCCAGTTCCATCCAATACACCACATTTCTCTGCTCTATGCTCTCCGCAAAATTCCCCGTCCTGCCCACGGTCAGTAGGGGACACCGATGGGCTTGGAAAGGCCGCCGTCCGTCGGATGGGACGTTAAGCCGTGGCCCCGTGTGCGGTAGAGCCATACCCTGTGCACGTTAAAGAACACGCTGGATGGCCTTGACGGGAGGCTACCATCTGTCTCCCAACAGCTGTTCCAGTGGGTCCCCTCACCCAACCTTCTCTGAGCCTTCGGGGTCCATTAGACCTGGCCACTTAGCCCATGGTGTGCAAAAAAGTGCCGCTCAGAGGAAGAAAAACCCAACGTTAAAGAACACGCTGGATGGCCTTGACGGGAGGCTACCATCCATCTCCCAACAGCTGTTCCAGTGGGTCCCCTCACCCAACCTTCTCTGAGCCTTCGGGGTCCATGTGACCTGGCCATTTAGCCCATGATTGGCAAAAAAGTGCCGCTCAGAGGTAAAACAACCCAACCCAACTGCTCTATTCTGACAAATACTGGGTCGTTATCAAAGAATGCGAACATTTGAAAGTATTATATATTATTAAATAAAAATAAATACCCTTTCAAGCAGCTGCTTGCCATAGAGGTCTGACAGGAGCCTGTCGGTTTATATGCCAGAGTCTGTGAGGATGGCAGGACATCAGCAGAAAAACATTAAGTAAATTACAAAAATCTCAAGAAACTCTTAAAATTTCTTTTGTACTAACTGAACTGTACCCAGCTCTGGCCGGCTCTAACTTTCAAGATGTAATCTGTATATTTTGATTTTTACAGCAGTAAAACTTAATTTTGTGAGTACCAACCCCTGTCCACACTAACCCTTAGCAATGATTCAACACAAATATACCAGTACTGGACATAAAAATTATGTTGGGTTGTTTTACCTCTGAGCAGCACTTTTTTGCACACCATGGGATAAACGGCCAGGTCACAAGGACCACGAAGGCTCAGAGGAGGTTGGGGGAGGGGACCCACTGGAACAGCGGTTGGAAGACAGGTGGTAGCCTCCCGTCAAGGCCATTCAGCGTGTTCTTTAACGTGCACAGGGTATGGCTCTCCCGCACACGGGACCACGGCTTAACATCCCATCCGACGGATTTGGATTGGGTTACCTCTGAGCAGCACTTTTTTGCACACCATGGGCTAAATGGCCAGGTCACAAGGAACCCAAAGGCTCAGATTGTTTGGATTGTTTTACCTCTGGGCGGCACTTTTTTGCACACCGGATGGGACGTTAAGACGTGGCCCCGTGTGCGTGAGAGCCATACCCTGTACACGTTAAAGAACACCCAGGAAGGCATTGACGGGAGGCTACCCTCTGTCTCCCAACAGCTGTTCCCGTGGGTCCCCTCCCCCAACCTTCTCTGAGCCTTCGGGGTCCTTGTGACCTGACCATTTAGCCCATGGTGTTCAAAAAAGTGTCGCTCAGACGCAAAACAACCCAACGTGTGCACGCTAAAGAACACGCTGGATGGTCTTGACAGGAGGCTACCATCTGTCTCCCAACAGCTGTTCCAGTGGGCCACCTCACATAACCTTCTCTGAGAACCTTCTTTGGTTTTGAAATGAAAATTCACGTGCTTGTTTTGGTTGTGAAATGAAAATTCACGTGCTTGTTTTGGTTTGAAATGAAAATTCACGTACTTGTTTTGCTTATGAAATGAAAATTCACGTGCTTGTTTTGGTTATGAAATGAAAATTCGTGTGCTTGTTTTGGTTATGAAATGAAAATTCACGTGCTTGTTTCGGTTTTGAAATGAAAATTCGTGTGCTTGCTTTGGTTACGAAATGAAAATTCACGTGCTTGTTTTGGTTTTGAAATGAAAATTCACGTGCTTGTTTTGGTTATGAAATGAAAATTCACGTGCTTGTTTTGGTTATGAAATGAAAATTCGTGTGCTTGTTTATGAATGAATGAAAATTTCATTTGGTAATGAAAATTCACGTACTTGTTTTGGTTATGAAATGAAAATTCATGTGCTTGTTTTGGTTATGAAATGAAAATTCGTGTGCTTGTTTTCGTTTCGAAATGAAAATTCATGTGCTTGTTTTGGTTTTGAAATGAAAATTCGTGCGCTTCTTTTGGCTTTGAAATGAAATTCATGTGCTTGTTTTGGTTTTGAAATGAAATTTCGCGTGATTGTTTTGGTTTTGAAATGAAAATTCATGTGCTTGTTTTGGTTTTGAAATGAAAATTCGTGCGCTTCTTTTGGCTTTGAAATGAAATTCATGTGCTTGTTTTGGTTATGAAATGAAAATTCACGTTCTTGTTTTGGTTATGAAATGAAAATTCACGTGCTTGTTTTGGTTATGAAATGAAAATTCACGTGCTTGTTTTGGTTATGAAATGAAAATTCATGTGCTTGTTTTGGTTATGAAATGAAAATTCATGTGCTTGTTTTGGTTATGAAATGAAAATTCATGTGCTTGTTTGGTTATGAAATGAAAATTCGTGTGCTTGTTTTCGTTTCGAAATGAAAATTCATGTGCTTGTTTTGGTTTTGAAATGAAAATTCGTGCGCTTCTTTTGGCTTTGAAATGAAATTCATGTGCTTGTTTTGGTTTTGAAATGAAATTTCGCGTGATTGTTTTGGTTTTGAAATGAAAATTCATGTGCTTGTTTTGGTTTTGAAATGAAAATTCGTGCGCTTCTTTTGGCTTTGAAATGAAATTCATGTGCTTGTTTTGGTTATGAAATGAAAATTCATGTGCTTGTTTTGGTTATGAAATGAAAATTCACGTTCTTGTTTTGGTTATGAAATGAAAATTCACGTGCTTGTTTTGGTTATGAAATGAAAATTCACGTGCTTGTTTTGGTTATGAAATGAAAATTCACGTGCTTGTTTTGGTTATGAAATGAAAATTCATGTGCTTGTTTGGTTATGAAATGAAAATTCGTGTGCTTGTTTTCGTTTCGAAATGAAAATTCATGTGCTTGTTTTGGTTTTGAAATGAAAATTCGTGCGCTTCTTTTGGCTTTGAAATGAAATTCATGTGCTTGTTTTGGTTTTGAAATGAAATTTCGCGTGATTGTTTTGGTTTTGAAATGAAAATTCATGTGCTTGTTTTGGTTTTGAAATGAAAATTCGTGCGCTTCTTTTGGCTTTGAAATGAAATTCATGTGCTTGTTTTGGTTATGAAATGAAAATTCATGTGCTTGTTTTGGTTATGAAATGAAAATTCACGTTCTTGTTTTGGTTATGAAATGAAAATTCACGTTCTTGTTTTGGTTATGAAATGAAAATTCGTGTGCTTGTTTTGGTTATGAAATGAAAATTCACGTTCTTGTTTTGGTTATGAAATGAAAATTCGTGTGCTTGTTTTGGTTATGAAATGAAAATTCACGTTCTTGTTTTGGTTATGAAATGAAAATTCACGTTCTTGTTTTGGTTATGAAATGAAAATTCGTGTGCTTGTTTTGGTTATGAAATGAAAATTCGTGTGCTTGTTTTGGTTATGAAATGAAAATTCACGTTCTTGTTTTGGTTATGAAATGAAAATTCATGTGCTTGTTTTGGTTATGAAATGAAAATTCACGTTCTTGTTTTGGTTATGAAATGAAAATTCACGTTCTTGTTTTGGTTATGAAATGAAAATTCATGTGCTTGTTTTGGTTATGAAATGAAAATTAACGTTCTTGTTTTGGTTATGAAATGAAAATTCACGTTCTTGTTTTGGTTATGAAATGAAAATTCGTGTGCTTGTTTTGGTTATGAAATGAAAATTCACGTTCTTGTTTTGGTTATGAAATGAAAATTCACGTGCTTGTTTTGGTTATGAAATGAAAATTCGTGTGCTTGTTTTGGTTATGAAATGAAAATTCGTGTGCTTGTTTTGGTTATGAAATGAAAATTCGTGTGCTTGTTTTGGTTATGAAATGAAAATTCGTGTGCTTGTTTTGGTTTCGAAATGAAAATTCATGCGCTTGTTTTGGCTTTGAAATGAAAATTCGTGCGCTTCTTTTGGCTTTGAAATGAAATTCATGTGCTTGTTTTGGTTTTGAAATGAAATTTCGCGTGATTGTTTTGGTTTTGAAATGAAAATTCATGTGCTTGTTTTGGTTTTGAAATGAAAATTCGTGCGCTTCTTTTGGCTTTGAAATGAAATTCATGTGCTTGTTTTGGTTATGAAATGAAAATTCATGTGCTTGTTTTGGTTATGAAATGAAAATTCATGTGCTTGTTTTGGTTATGAAATGAAAATTCACGTTCTTGTTTTGGTTATGAAATGAAAATTCACGTGCTTGTTTTGGTTATGAAATGAAAATTCACGTGCTTGTTTTGGTTATGAAATGAAAATTCACGTGCTTGTTTTGGTTATGAAATGAAAATTCACGTTCTTGTTTTGGTTATGAAATGAAAATTCACGTTCTTGTTTTGGTTATGAAATGAAAATTCGTGTGCTTGTTTTGGTTATGAAATGAAAATTCGTGTGCTTGTTTTGGTTATGAAATGAAAATTCGTGTGCTTGTTTTGGTTATGAAATGAAAATTCGTGTGCTTGTTTTGGTTTCGAAATGAAAATTCATGCGCTTGTTTTGGCTTTGAAATGAAAATTCGTGCGCTTCTTTTGGCTTTGAAATGAAATTCATGTGCTTGTTTTGGTTTTGAAATGAAATTTCGCGTGATTGTTTTGGTTTTGAAATGAAAATTCATGTGCTTGTTTTGGTTTTGAAATGAAAATTCGTGCGCTTCTTTTGGCTTTGAAATGAAATTCATGTGCTTGTTTTGGTTATGAAATGAAAATTCATGTGCTTGTTTTGGTTATGAAATGAAAATTCACGTTCTTGTTTTGGTTATGAAATGAAAATTCACGTGCTTGTTTTGGTTATGAAATGAAAATTCACGTGCTTGTTTTGGTTATGAAATGAAAATTCATGTGCTTGTTTTGGTTATGAAATGAAAATTCACGTTCTTGTTTTGGTTATGAAATGAAAATTCACGTGCTTGTTTTGGTTATGAAATGAAAATTCGTGTGCTTGTTTTGGTTATGAAATGAAAATTCGTGTGCTTGTTTTGGTTATGAAATGAAAATTCGTGTGCTTGTTTTGGTTTCGAAATGAAAATTCATGCGCTTGTTTTGGCTTTGAAATGAAAATTCGTGCGCTTCTTTTGGCTTTGAAATGAAATTCATGTGCTTGTTTTGGTTTTGAAATGAAATTTCGCGTGATTGTTTTGGTTTTGAAATGAAAATTCATGTGCTTGTTTTGGTTTTGAAATGAAAATTCGTGCGCTTCTTTTGGCTTTGAAATGAAATTCATGTGCTTGTTTTGGTTATGAAATGAAAATTCACGTTCTTGTTTTGGTTATGAAATGAAAATTCACGTGCTTGTTTTGGTTATGAAATGAAAATTCATGTGCTTGTTTTGGTTATGAAATGAAAATTCACGTTCTTGTTTTGGTTATGAAATGAAAATTCACGTGCTTGTTTTGGTTATGAAATGAAAATTCATGTGCTTGTTTTGGTTTTGAAATGAAAATTCACGTTCTTGTTTTGGTTATGAAATGAAAATTCACGTGCTTGTTTTGGTTATGAAATGAAAATTCACGTGCTTGTTTTGGTTATGAAATGAAAATTCATGTGCTTGTTTTGGTTATGAAATGAAAATTCACGTTCTTGTTTTGGTTATGAAATGAAAATTCACGTTCTTGTTTTGGTTATGAAATGAAAATTCACGTGCTTGTTTTGGTTATGAAATGAAAATTCACGTGCTTGTTTTGGTTATGAAATGAAAATTCATGTGCTTGTTTTGGTTATGAAATGAAAATTCACGTTCTTGTTTTGGTTATGAAATGAAAATTCACGTGCTTGTTTTGGTTATGAAATGAAAATTCATGTGCTTGTTTTGGTTATGAAATGAAAATTCACGTTCTTGTTTTGGTTATGAAATGAAAATTCACGTGCTTGTTTTGGTTATGAAATGAAAATTCATGTGCTTGTTTTGGTTATGAAATGAAAATTCACGTTCTTGTTTTGGTTATGAAATGAAAATTCACGTGCTTGTTTTGGTTATGAAATGAAAATTCATGTGCTTGTTTTGGTTATGAAATGAAAATTCACGTTCTTGTTTTGGTTATGAAATGAAAATTCACGTTCTTGTTTTGGTTATGAAATGAAAATTCACGTGCTTGTTTTGGTTATGAAATGAAAATTCACGTGCTTGTTTTGGTTATGAAATGAAAATTCATGTGCTTGTTTTGGTTATGAAATGAAAATTCACGTTCTTGTTTTGGTTATGAAATGAAAATTCACGTGCTTGTTTTGGTTTCGAAATGAAAATTCATGCGCTTGTTTTGGCTTTGAAATGAAAATTCGTGCGCTTCTTTTGGCTTTGAAATGAAATTCATGTGCTTGTTTTGGTTTTGAAATGAAATTTAGCGTGATTGTTTTGGTTTTGAAATGAAAATTTATGTGCTTGTTTTGGTTGTGAAAGAAAATTCATGTGCTTGTTTTGACCGTGAAACGAAAATTCAAAATTCATGTGCTGCTTCTTTTAACAATATAAATGCGTGCATAAAGCAACGGATTCAGCATTTGGAGCATCAAACGCAATCTGAATTTCAGGATCCTCTCTAAAAATTTCAAATTTTTTTAAGGATGTTAAATTAAAATGCATGAATTGAAAAAAAAAAGTCTTTTTCACCGTTACAATTATTTTATTTTTTTATCAAATAACAAAACGTTAAATATAAAAAAAAACTAGTTTCCTTTCTACTTTTTCAGGCCCCAAACTCTCACAATCACATGCTCCGTTTTGAAAGGGGCGGGGTGGCTCAGTCGGTAGCGCGCCAGTCTCGTAATCTGTAGTTCCCAGGTTCGAGTCCCAGCTGAGTCAGCGTTGAGATTTATCTCCGCAAAATTTCCCCGCCTTGCCCACGGTCAGTAGGGGACACCGATGGGCTTGGAAAGGCCGCCGTCCGTCGGATGGGACGTTAAGCCGTGGCTCCGTGTGCGGGAGAGCCATACCCTGTGAACGTTAAAGAACACGCTGGATGGCCTTGACGGGAGGCTACCATCTGTCTCCCAACAGCTGTTCCAGTGGGTCCCCTCCCCCAACTTCTCTGAGCCTTCGGGGTCCTTGTGACCTGTCCATTTAGCCCATGGTGTGCAAAAAAGTGCCGCTCAGAGGTAAAACAACCCAACCCGTTTTGAAAATACCAATACATCGAGAGACATGTGACTACGAAAAAAAATTAACCAGGAAGATTGTGAATAATCCGCTTTAATGTCTCCACATTCCCTCGTGTCCACATCCCCCGAACGAGTTGCTCTACGTCACCAGAGCACGATAAATTAGCACAGAGACGCGCTTGTTTCTAAGCGGACTGGAGGCTAAAAGAAAAATGGTTGCCAGCCCGCCGTGTGACCTAAGTGGAATTGAGCTACTGCTGAAAAGCAGCGGGGAACCAAGAGCGCCGAAAGCGATGGTGAACTGTCCTCTTCGTGATGACGGAGGAGCAGAAGAGGAGTATCTCGCTCCTGCTCCGAGTGCCGGCCGGAAACTCGTTCAGTCACTCTGTTCGGCTAAAAGTGATCTCTTGGCGCGATGGGAACGTGTTCTCAGGGTGTTACTTTCTGGAAATCAGATGTCCCGTTGGGAGGAGATTCGTGTAGTTTGGGTGGTGAACTGCTATTTAGAATGAGAAAAATAAACAAATATTCGTCAAGTTTGTTTGTTTTACCTCTGAGCGACACTTTTTTGTTTTGTTTTTAGTTGGGCTAGTTCTGTTAGGAATACCAGGGCGTATAGGGGAGCTGAAATTGGATCTGAACATTACCTTGTTAAAAGTGTCTTGCAACTTAAACTTAAAAAGTGTTGCGCTAAAGTTAAAAAATTTACTTTTAATACTGAAGCTCTGAAAGACCCAGTTAGAGCTAAAGCTTGCCATGATAGGTTACTTAGTCATTATGACAGTCATGGTTTGCTTACTACTGAAGTTGAGGAAGAATGGGATCATTTTAAACAGGCTTTTTTGGACACTAACAGCACTCTTTTAGGAAAAAAGGAGCAGAAGAGACAGAATTATCTGAGTGATAAGGCACTTGAGCTTATTTCGGAAAGAAAGAACTGCAGGAATGTCCTTAATCAATACCCTACTAGTCCTAATAGAAAGGATAACAGAGAACTTAATAAACGTGTAAAAGTTTAGTTAGCTGATGATAAGAATCTTTGGCTTGATGGTTTGGCTGACAAAGCCGAGGAAGCAGTTAGACAGCACAACAGCAGAGAGCTGTACGAGATAGTTAATGTTTTGTGTGGTAGAAAACAGACAGGTATACAGGGATTGAAGGATAAACAAGGTAAGATTATAGAAGGTGAGGATTCTGTCATGTCTAGGTGGGCTGAGCATTTCAGTGATGTTCTAAACAATGTAGTTAGTTATATTCCCATTGTTTGCAATGATGATAGATGCATTGGTGGCTTTAATGTTGGCCCTATAACACAATCTGAAGTTATTTTGGCTGTTTCTAAACTTAAACTTACTTAAACTACATAAATCCCCAGGGGTAAATGAAATTACTACGGAAATGCTTAGAGCTGGGAATGTTTCGGTTACCACTTGGATGACTGAAATTCTGAATATCTTTTATGATAAAGGCTTGGTTCCTAAGGATTTTACCAGAGCTATTGTTATCCCTATTTTCAAAAAAGGTGATCGCAGTTCTTGTGATAAGTATAGGGGTATCAGCCTACTCTCTGTTCCAGGTAAAGTTCTTTCCATGATTGTGCTTAATAGAATTAAGAATCTGGTTGACAGTCAATTGCGTAATGAGCAATGTGGATTCAGAAGTGGTAGGGGATGTGTGGATCAGGTATTTTCACTTAGGCAGATTCTTGAGAAATGTTTAGAGTTTCAGAAACCTTTGGTTGCTAGCTTTGTTGATTTCAAAAAGGCTTTCGACTCTGTTGATCGTCATAATTTGTGGTTGATTGTGAGATCACATGACAAGTTAGTTAACATAATGAAAGCTCTCTATAATAACACTGAGTCGTGTGTGAGAGTTGGTAAGGCTTGTAGCAATTGGTTTAGCATTACTTCTGGTATTTGACAAGGGTGCATTTTGTCTCCTTTTCTCTTTAGCTTGGTTATTGATTATGTTATGCGAAATTTACTTCAAAGGAAAGATTTTAGCCTTAAATGGACTGGAGATATGAAAATTTCTGATTTAGATTATGCTGATGATTTAGGACTTTTGGCAAATGACGTTGATGAGATGAACCCTTTCATTCGAGTTGTGGATGAGACTGGTAGTAGAGTAGGTTTGGTTATAAACAGAGAGAAAACTAAAGTGATGAAAATTGGTCAGGCAGGCTGTGATTCCGTTAATCTGAATGGTTGCAGTCTTGAGCAGGTGTCACAGTTTAATTATCTTGGGAGCTATGTAACAAATACTGGTTATGTGCGACATGAGATTAACAGACGAATAGAGATTGCTGCCGGGACTTTTAAGAATCTATGAGGAGTGTGGAGAAATAGGCGTATACACCTAGAAACTAAAATTAGACTGTGTAATTGTTCGGTTCTTTCTAGGGTTAGTTATGGTAGTGAAACTTGGACGCTGTGTAAACAAGATAACTGGAAACTAGATGCTTTTGATTCCAGATGCTTACGTAGTATCTTGGGCATTAGGTGGTTCAACTTTGTAACTAATGATGAGGTTAGGCAAAGGAGTCTGCAACCTCCTTTAAGCAGCATATTGTGCAGAGAGAGACTCCGTTGGTTTGGCCATGTTGCCCGTATTAATAATTATAGATTGGCGAATAGGGTTATGAACAGTGTACCTAGAGGCCTCAGAAGGAGGGGGAGACCTAGGATGCGGTGGGCAGACAATGTCAAACAGGACCTTGTTAGAATTGGTGTACAGTGGCCGGATGCAACAGATGTAGCTCAGGACAGATATGCTTGGAGAATTAAACTGCACGGTCTGGTTGGACCTCCGTAGCCCGTGGCTGCTTGAGGATGATGATGATGCAAAAAAGTGAGCAGAACTTTTTTGCACAAAATGGGCTAAATGGCCAGGTCACAAGGACCCTGAAGGCCCACAGGAACGGTTGTTGGGAAACAGATGGTAGCCTCCCGTCAAGGTCATCCAGCGTGTTCTTTAACGTGCACAGGGTATGGCTTTTCCACACACGGGTCACGGCTTAACCTCCCATCCAACGGGTTGGGTTGTTTTACCTCTGAGCGGCACTTTTTTGCACACCTTGGGCTAAATGGCCAGGTCACAAGGACCCCGAAGTCTCAGAGAAGGTTGGGGGATGGGACCCACTGGAACAGCTGTTAGGAGACAGATGGAAGCCTCCCATCATCCATCACGACACATCCAGCGTGTTCTTTACCTTGCACAGAGTATGGCTCTCTCCCACACACGGGGCCACGGCTTAACGTCCCATCCGACGGAGGGCGGCCTATTCCAAGCCCATCGGTGTCCCCTACTGACCGTGTGCAGGGCGGGGAATTTTGCGGAGATAAATCTCAACGCTGACCCAGCTGGGATTCGAACCTGGGAACTACAGATTACGAGCCTGGCGCGCTACCGACTGAGCCACCCCCACCCCAATCTATAACAGCCAAAATAATAATACCTACAAAACTTAGAAAAAAATATTATGCGACTTCAAGAGACAGATTACATTACTTGAACTTATTATCATACAGAAACTTATATATTTAAAATATAATATTAAAACATTATTTTGTTAATATGATTAAAAAGAAAATAGATCGTGGTAAAAATACAAGATTAGAAGCTAAAAATTATTACAAACTTCCTAAATTTAAAAACAATTACGGAAGATGTATCAGTGATTATAAAATACCACACACTTTTAATTTGATTCGAAGAGAAATTATAAAGTTTAAGTTATAATAGATTAAAAATAAATTTAAAAGATTATCTTAAATAAATTATATAACTATGTTAAATTTTGTACAGTGGCTCAAAAAATATCCGAACACTATGGTTGATTACAGAATTCATAAAAAATATCTGGCAACGATTTTTTTAGAAATTAGTGATCTGGCAACCTTCGTGTCACGTGACACGAAGGTTGCCAGATCACTAATTTCTAAAAAAAATCGTTGCCAGATATTTTTTCTGAATTTCATCCAAGTGTGCTTTTAAGGTTGGGTTACCTCTGAAAGGAACGTTTTTGCACATAATGGGCTAATTGGCCAAGTCACAAGGGCCCCGAAGGCTCAGAGAAGGTTGGGGGAGGGCATCCACTGCACACCTATTAGGAGATATGGTAAACTCCCGTCAAAGATATCCAGCGGTTTCTTTAATGTTCACAGGTTATGGATCTCCAGCATATGGGTGTGTATGGGGGGTCTCAGTCGGTAGTTCGCCAGTCTCGTAATCTACAGTTTCCAGGTTCGAGTCCCAGCTGTGTCAGCGTTGAGATTTATCTCCGCAAAATTCCTCGCCCTGCCCACTGTCAGTAGGGGACACCGATGGGCTTGGAAATGCAGCCGTACGTCGGATGGGACGTTAAACCGTGGCCCCGTGTGTGGGGGGGAGCCATATCCTGTTCACGTTAAAGAACATGCCTGATTACCTTGACGGGATCTGTCTTCTAACAGCTGTTCCAGTGGGTCCCCTCCCCCAACATTCTATGAGCCTTAGCGGTCCTTGTGACCTGGCCATTTAGCCCATTTTGTGCAAAAAAAGTGCCGCTCAGAGGTAAAACAAACCAACCCATCCGGCGGACGGCGGCCTTTCCAAGCCCATCGGTGTCCCCTAATGACCGTGGAGTTTTGCGGAGATAAATCTCAACGCTGACCCTGCCCACTGTCAGTAGGGGACACCGATGGGCTTGGAAATGCAGCCGTACGTCGGATGGGACGTTAAACCGTGGCCCCGTGTGTGGGGGGGAGCCATATCCTGTTCACGTTAAAGAACATGCTGGATTACCTTGACGGGATCTGTCTTCTAACAACTGTTTCAGTGGGTCCCCCTCCCCCAACATTCTATAAGCCCCTCCCCCAACATTCTATGAGCCCCTCCCCCAACATTCTAGGAGTCCTTGTGACCTGGCCATTTAGCCCATTTTGTGCAGAAAAAAGTGCCGCTCAGAGGTAAAACAAACCAACCCATCCGACGAACGGCGTCATTTCCAAACCCATCGGTGTCACCTAATGACCGTGGAATTTTGCGGAGATAAATCTCAACGCTGACCCCGCTGGGACTCGAACCTGGGAACTACAGATTACGAGCCTGGCGTGCTACCGACTGAGCCACCCCCGCCCCTCTTTCGTAGGAAGTCCGTGAACCTTATTTGCAATTGTTGTCAGATAAGGATAAAAACATGAAAACTCCAGTGTTGAAATTTCCCGAAGAAATCACTTCTTAAGAATCAAAGGATTCGTGTAATAAGTGTCACGGTCGTTTACGCTTTGACATGCGCACAAGGGTAATCACTTCGATGTGCGAAACTTCTAACAAAAGCCAAAGACTTCCTTTAGGAATGAATCGAACCACGAAGGCCACCGCTTTGCATGACACATATTTTCCAAAGAAATGCCACTCAGCACCTTCCTTTTCGAAACTAAAAGCAAAAAAAAGATTCTTTACGGTTTTTAAGGGGTGGGAGTGGCTCAGTAAGTAGCACGCCAGGGTTGGGTTGTTTTATCTCTGAGCGGCACTTTTTTTGCACAACATGGGCTAAATGGCCAGGTCACATGGACCTCGAAGGCTCAGAGAAGATTGTGGGAGGGGACCCACTGGAACAGCTGTTGGGAGACATATGGTAGCCTTTCGTTAAGGCCATCCAGCGCGTCTTTAACGTGCACAGGGTATGGCTCTCTCGCACTCTCCGCACACGGCTTAACGTCCCATCCGACGGACGGCGGCCCTTCTAAGCCCATCGGTGTCCCCTACTGACCGTGAGCAGGGCGGGGAATTTTGCGGAGATAAATCTCAACGATGACCCAGATGGGACTCGAACCTGGGAACTACAGATTACGAGCCTGGCGCGCTACCGACTGAGCCACCCCCGTCCCAGCACGCCAGGCTCGTAATCTGCAGTTCCCAGATTCGAGTCCCATTTTGGCCAGCTTTAAAATTTATCTCCTCGAAACGAACTGCTCTATCCTTGGTCAGTATAGGCAACACCTCCTACAACAGAAGGGCAATGTACCAAATTTTTGACGTCGCTTAATATTCTTAACATATAGACAATTGTTATATTTTTGATTCTAATATTATTACTGGTGGATTTTTGTGCTAATATTTATACTAATGTTTATTTATAAATATATTTTATTTTAGGAAGAAAATTATTCTTATTTATTATCAAATATAATAATAATAATTAATACAAATAAATTTTCTCTTAAAATATATTTATAGATAAACATTATTAAACAATATTAAAATCAAAAATATGAGAAGTGTCTATATGGTAGGACTACTTAAGCTGACGTCATAAATTTGGTTCTCTGGCTTTCTGTTATAAAGAGGTGTAGACAGAGGACACCGTCTGTTGGATGAGACGTTAACAACACGCTGGATGGCCTTGATGGGAGGCTCTATCTGTCCCCTAACAGCTAAATATTCAGGTCACAAGGATCCCTAGGACTCGGAGAATGTTTGGGGGAGGGAAAAGCTGTTTTTTTAAACATTGTTTATTCAGGTTGGGTTGGGTTGTTTTACCTCAGAGCGGCACTTTTTTTGCACACCATGGGCTAAATGGCCAGGTCATATGGACCCGAAGGCTCAGAGAAGGTTGGGGGAGGAGACCCACTGGAACAGCTGTTGGGAGACAGATGGTAGCCTCCCGTCAAGGCCATCCAGCGTGTTCTTTAACGTGCACAGGGTATGGCTCTCCCGCACACGGTGCCACGGCTTAACGTCCCATCCGATGGACGGCGGCCTTTCCAAACCCATCGGTGTCCCCTACTGACCGTGGGCAAGGCGGGGAATTTTTGCGGAGATAAATCTCAACGCTGACCCAGCTGGGACTCGAACCTGGGAATTACAGATTACGAGCCTGGCGCGCTACCGACTGAGCCACCCCCGCCCCTTGTTTATTCAGACATGAGAACATATGTATAATACAAAATACACAGGACGCACAAAACTAAGCAGTTAATTTGTAGATAACTGAATAATACATTCATAATACATATTCACGTGTTCTCTCAATTAATAATTTATTTAAAAAAAAAAAGAAAATTAAAATAGGACAAATTGCACAATGCAAAAACTTACTCTCTAGAAAAGAAATTGAAAGTTTCCAACAAATCAATGGATCAAAAATGGAAAAAAATCAACTCCAAATGGGGTCAAAGGTCAGAAACAATGCCCTTAAAGAGCGTTCGGCCTCGTTTTCTCGAGAACAGTTGATTAGCATGCGAAAGTAGGTGTTCGATTATTATTCATTATTGTATGCAATTATGCAAAAGAAGCAAAGAACGCCTAGATTCGAATTCGTCAGTCACATTCGTCCAGAAGAAGTCGTGAGCAGCCATTTACACAACCTCCGAAACGGAAGCTGCAGGTGTTCTGTCATATGACTCCCGTGACGTCATACACTGCATTCAGAGTACGGCCACACATGAAGCGTTTCGAACGCCTCAGCGCTAAGACCATTTTCAAGAGTCTTCGATTGTTTTACCTTTGAGCGGAACATTTTTTGCGCACAAGGGGTGAATGTCCAGGTCACAAGGAACCCAAGGTCTCGTGGATGGTTAGGGAAGGGGATCCACTGGAGGACAGCTCTTGGAAAACATTTAAAAACCTCCCGTCAAGGCCATCTATCTTGTTCATTAACATGCACAGTTCGGGTTGTTTTACCTCTGAGCGGCAATTTTTTTTGCCCACAATGGGCTAAATGGCCAGGTCACAAGGGCCTGAGGGCTCAGGGAAGGTTGGGTGTAGGAGACCCACTGGAACAGCTATTGGGATACAGATGGTTGGGTTGGGTTGCTGTTTTACCTCTGAGCGGCACTTTTTTGCACACCATGGGTTAAGTGGTCAGGTCACAAGGACCCCGAAAGCTCAGAGAAGGTTGGGGGAGGGGACCCACTGGAACAGCTATGGGATACAGATGGTTGGGTTGGGTTGCTGTTTTACCTCTGAGCGGCACTTTTTTGCACACCATGGGCTAAGTGGTCAGGTCACAAGGACCCCGAAGGCTCAGAGAAGGTTGGGGGAGGGGACCCACTGGAACAGCTATGGGATACAGATGGTTGGGTTGGGTTGCTGTTTAACCTCTGAGCGGCACTTTTTTGCACACCATGGGTTAAGTGGTCAGGTCACAAGGACCCCGAAAGCTCAGAGAAGGTTGGGGGAGGGGACCCACTGGAACAGCTATTGGGATACAGATGGCTGGGTTGCTGTTTTACCTCTGAGCGGCACCTTTTTACACACAATGGGCTAAATGGCCAGGTTACAAGGACCCCGAAGGCTCAGAGAAGTTTGGGGGAGGAAACCCACTGGAACAGCTGTTAGGAGACAGATGGTAGCCTCCCGTCAAGGTCATCCAGCGTGTTCTTTAATGTGCACAGGTTATGGCTCTCCGCACACAGAGCAACGGCTTAAAGTCCCATCCAACAGACGGTGGCCTTTCCAATCCCATCGGTGTCCCCCACTGACCGTGGGCAGCGCGGGGAGTATTGCGGAGATACATCTCAAAGCTGACTCGAACCAGGGAACTTCAGATTACGAGCCTGGCGCGCTACCGACTGAGCCACCCCCGCCCCATGACCTGAGGACTCAGAGAACGTTGGGTGTAGAAACCCGCTTTACAGCTATTGGGATATAGATGGTAGCCTCCTGTTAAGATCTTTAACGTGCACAAAGTATGTCTCTCCAGCCCAGGGGTCAAGGCTTAACGTCCTATCCGACGAACGGCTGCCTTTTGAATCCCATCGATCTCCTTTACCTGGCCGAGAGCAGAGCGGGGAGTTTTGCCGAGATTAATCTCAACACTGGCCCACGTGGGACTCGAAAATCTGGGAACTGCAGATTACGAGCCTGACGCACTACTGACTGATCATCTGGGCAAGCTTTGAGATTTATCTCCACAAAACTCCGCGCTCTGCCCTCGGTCGATAGGCTACGAAAGGCTACCGTCCGTCGGATGGGACGTTAAGCCGTGTCTCCTGTGAGGGTGAGCCATGCCAAGGCCACCTAGAAGACAAAGCCATGACAGCGATACTGTGGACGTCATGGACGAAGGGAGAATAGGCGAATGAACTGCGCATGACAGCGATATTGTGACGTCACGGACGAAGGGAGAATAGGCGAATGATCTGCGCATGACAGCGATACTGAGACGTCACGGACGGAGGGAGAATGAACTGCGCATGACAGCGATACTGTGACGTCACGGACGGGGGGAGAATAGACGAATGAACTGCGCATGACAGCGATACTGTGACGTCACGAACGGAGGGAGAATAGGCGAATGAACTGCGCCTGACAGCGATACTGTGACGTCACGGACGGAGGGAGAATTGGCGAATGAACTGCGCTGTATTAAAGCTTGTTTGCTGCGTTGGCTTTAACAGAGATACCTCATTGGCCTGTTACCCCTCCTTCCGTGACGTCACAATATCACTATCATGACATTGTCTTCTAGGTGGCCTTGGCCATACCCTATGCAAGTTAAAGAATACTCTGGATGGCCTTGACGGAAGGCTACCATCTGTCTCCTAACAGCTGTTCCAGTGGGTCACCTCCCCCAACCTTCTCTGAGCCTTCGGGGTCCTTGTGATTAGCCCATTGTGGGTAAACAACTTCAGCTAAACACTCTGAGCTAAAATAGTCCAACCCTGATTTGACCGGACTCTAAACGCAGTAAAGAAGTCTTTTCGTTGGGGTTTTTAAGCTTTCTCTTTATATATTCAACAGCGAAAAGGAAAATTCCGCCACCACTATGTAAAGGTTAGGCTGAGCGGCACTTTTTTGCACACCATGGGCTAAATGGCCAGGTTACAAGATCCCCGAATGCTCAGAGAAGGTTGGGGGAGGAGACCCACTGGAGCAGCTGTTGGGAGACAGTTGATAGCCTCTCGTCAAGACCATCCAGTGTGTTCTTTAACGTCCACACGTTGGGTTGTTCTGCCTGTGAGCGGCACTTTTTTGCACACCATGGGCTAAATGGCCCCTTGTTGGGGAAGGGACCCAACAATGGGTGCTCTCCCCAACAAGGATCTCAAGGAACCCGAAGGCTCAGAGAAGGTTGGGGGAGGGGACTCATTGGAACAGGTGCTGGGAGACAGATGGTAGCCTCCCGTCAAGGGCATCCAGCGTGTTCTCTAACGTGCACAGGGTATGGCTCTACCGCACACGGGGCCACGGCTTAACGTCCCATCCGACGGACGGTCTTTCCAAGCCCATCGGTGCCCCCTACTGATCGTGAGCAGGGCGGTGAATTTTGCGGAGATAAATCTCATCGCCGACCTAGCTGGGACTCGAACCGCCACCACTATATAAGGAGTTAAAAAGAGACAACGGCCTTGAAGAGAAAACAACTGATATGCGAAATGGAAATTGTCAACACGGAAAGAAACAACAGATCTTTGCAGTCTGTTGTTTCTCATTTATAAGAGGCAAAAAAGGACACGACACCATTGGTGGAGGTTAATAACATAGATCGTGATTAGGATATAGGACATGATGAAAATAAAGTACAGAAGGCCAAACTGCCATTGGAAACTCATTATGTTTTCGTTATTAGTGTGAGATTTAATGCTTATTCGTGGAGTGTGATCCGGTCTGTTCGACCTTTTTCTGTCGACCAGTGTTTTCACTCTGAACATTTTTTTTAACAAAATGGTAAGATCATGAGGATCTCAGGCAATCAGAGTTGGTTTGGAGACAGTTGACAGCAGTTGGGAAACAGATGGAAATCTCCTGTGAAGGCCATCCAACGCTTTCTTTAAGGGAAGGTCATCCAGTGTTTTCTTCAAGGGAAGGTCATCCAGCACTTTCTTCAACTGCAGGTCATCCAGCGCTTTCTTCAAGGGAAGGTCATCCAGCGCTTTCTTCAAGAGAATGTCATCCAGCGCTTTCTTCAAGGGAAGGTCATCCAGCGCTTTCTTCAAGAGAATATCATCCAGCTCTTTCTTCAAGTGAATGTCACCCAGCGCTTTCTTCAAGTGAATGTCACCTAGCGCTTTCTTCAAGTGAAGGTCATCTAGCGCTTACTTCAAGTGAAGGTCATCCAGCGCTTTCTTTAAGAGAAGGTCATCCAGCGCTTTCTTTAAGAGAAGGTGATCCAGCGTTTATTCAAGTGAAGGTCATCCATTGCTTTCTTTAAGTGAAGGTCATCCAGCACTTTCTTTAAGTGAAGGTCATCCAGCGCTTTCTTTAAGGGAAGGTCATCGGACGGCGGCCTCTCCAAGATCATCGGTGTCCCTTTTCTCACCGAGGGCAGGGTGTGTGTGGGGCGGAGATAAATATCAGCAGGTGGGAATCGAACCTGGGAACACGAGATTAGGATCTTGGCACACTACTGAATCACTACCCCCCCCCCCCGGTGTGCAGCGGCGGGAATGGCTCAATCGCTAAAGCACCAGTCTGCCAACGGTCAGTAGCGGACACCGACGGGCTTGGAAAGGCCGCCGTCCTTCCGATGAGAGGTGAAGCCGCGGTCTGGTGTGCAGGAGACCCATACCCTCTGCACGTTAAAGAACACACTGAATAACCTTGACAGGAGACCACCATGTCTCCCCCAACAGTGTGCCAGTGGGTTTCTTCCCCCAACCTTCTCTGAGCCATCGCGGTCTTTGTGACGTGGCCATTTAGCCCAATCTGGGCAAAAAAAAAAACTGCAGCTCAGAAGTAAAACAACCCCACACAACCTCGTGTGCAGGAAAGTCTTACCTTGTATACGTTAAAGAACACGCTGGATGACTTTACCAGGAGACACCCATCTGTCTTCTAACAGATGTCCAATGGATCCCCTCTCCAACCTGTGAGCCTTCGGAGTCTTTGTGACCTGGCAATATCGCCAGGGAGACTCCCATCTGTCTCCTAACAGATGTCCAATGGATCCCCTCCCCAACCTGTGAGACTTCGGGGTCTTTGTGACCTGGCAATATCGCCAGGGAGACTCCCACCTGTCTCCTAACAGATGTCCAATGGATCCCCTCCCCAACCTGTGAGACTTCGGGGTCTTTGTGACCTGGCAATATCGCCAGGGACACTCCCATCTTTCTCCTAACAGATGTCCAATTGGTTCCTTCCCCAACCTGTGAGCCTTCGGGGTCTTTGTAACCTGGCAATTTCGACCACTGTGGGCCAAAAAAGTGTTAATTACTAATTATTTAACAAAAAAATTTAAATTTATTTATTAAAACAACAACAACAACTCTGCATAGATCGCTAGACAGACAACAAAGTTAAAACAATAGCTCCGGTTTTTTTGTTTAGAGAAACAAAATTTCCCTCATCACAACAACGCGCCTTAATAGCAACAGATCTAGACTCTCTCAGAGAAGTCAGATGATAAATAGGAGATAACGGTGTGGGAAGTCACTTCATCCCCCCATCTCCTCTCCTCCCAACATCTTTTCAAGAGTGACGATAATTCCTCAAAGCGTTTCCCATCTTCCTGCCTAAAGTGAAGACTCTTCTACCAACTTTCTTCCAACCTTCTCGCCAAACAGTCTCCTAGGTCGACATGCGCGATCTCTGGACCGTATTTCCCCCAATGTCGTTACCGCGAGGCATGGGAAACGGCTCCGGCAAATCCCATAATGCCCGGCGTCCTTCCAACCATAAAGAATCGACAGAAATTCTTGTATGCTTCCCAAATGTAACAGAAGATGAGTCAGACGTCTTCTCCACAGAAGAGGAGGGAAGTGGAAAACTTGGGGGGTTAGAACTGGAGGGGGGAAGGGAGAAATATCATTCTTCCATCACAAATTGCGCCTCAAGGGCAACTTGCAGCAGGAAGTCTGGAAGAGACCAATGTGGAAAACAAACGAAAGATCGGAAAAGACCAATTTATTCTTTTTTGACTCTTTCGATCGTAGACCAATCATCGTAGTCTTTTTCATTCCAGTCATCGCTGCTCATCTTCAGCAGCATCGTCAATTACTGATGCAGTCGTCGTGTTGTTATTATTCGTCAGTTGTGAGCGGTTCAAAGACCTCCTGGGATTAGTAACGGGATTTCCAGATCAAAACTCTTTAAGTTTTGGCTCTGCTCTTTAACGTTTAAGAAATAAGAAAAGTTAAGTGCTGCATTTCCGTTGGAGTAGGGGAGGGGGTGGCTCAGTCGGTAGCGTGCCAGGCTCGTAATCTGTAGTTCCCAGGTTCGAGTCCCAGCTGGGTCAGCGTTGAGATTTATCTCCGCGAAATTCCCCGCCCTGTGCACGGTCAGTAGGGGACACGGATGGGCTTGGAAAGGCCGCCGTAAGTCGGATGGGACGTTAAGCCGTGGTTCGTGTGTGGGAGAGCCATACCCTGTGCACGTTAAAGAACACGTTGGATGGCCTTGACGGGAGGCTACCTTCTGTCTCCTAACAGCTGTTCCAGTGGGTCTCCTCCCCCAACCTTCTCTGAACCTTCGGGATCCATGTGACCTGGCCATTTAGCCCATTACGTGCAAAAAAGTGCCGCTCACAGGTAAAACAACCCAACCTTTGAAAACGAGCTCTGCCATAATCGCTAAAACCGATCTAATTATTCTTCGAAATTGTTTCCGCATCTGTTCGTTTGTGCCTATCCAAGTGTTTCATTCTTTAGGGAAGTTGCGCCCTGCCCACGGTCAGTAGGGGACAACGATGGGTTTGGAAAGGCCGCCGTCCGTCGGATGGGACGTTAAGCCGTGGCCCCGTGTGCGGGAGAGCCATACACTGTGCACGTTAAAGAACACGCTGGATGGCCTTGACGGGAGGCTACCATCTGTCTCCCAACAGCTGTTCCAGTGGGTCCCTCCCCAAACCTTCTCTGAGCCTTCGGGGTCCTTGTGACCTGGCCAGTTAGCCCATGGTGTGCAAAAAAATGTCTATCAGAGGTAAAACAACCCAACCCGTCGGATGGGAAGTTAAGCCGTGGCCCCGAGTGCGGGAAAACCATACCCTGTGTATGTTAAAGAACACGCTGGATGTCCTTTTTTGGGAGGCTACCATCTTTCTCGCAACAGCTGTTCCAGTGGGTCTTCTTCCCCAACCTTCTCTGAACCTTCGGGGTCCTTGTGACCTGGCCAGTTAGCCCATGGTGTGCAAAAAAATGCCTATCAGAGGTAAAACAACCCAACCTTGACGGGAGGCTACCATCTGTCTCCCAACAGATGTTCCAGTGGGTCCCCTCCCCCAACCTTCTCTGAGCCTTCGGGGTCCTTATGACCTGGCAATTTAATCCATGGTGTGCAAAAAAGTGCCATTCAGAGGCAAAAAAACCCAACCCCTTTCAAAGTCAGTCAGATCAGCCTTTTTACCCGTGTCAATCTTGACTTTGCTTTCCACCATGCCTTAACGGCTTTTATGAGATTTTTTAATTGCTTAGAATGCTTTACGGCTTTGGATTGGATTGTTTTACCTCTGAGCGGCACTTTTTTGCACACCATGGGCTAAATGGCCAGGTCACATGGACCCCGAAGGCTAAGAGAAGCCAGGTCACAAGGACCCCGAAGGCTCAGAGAAGGTTGGGGGAGGGGACCCACTAGAACAGCTGTTGGAGACAGATGGTAGCCTCCCGTCAAGGCCATCCAGCGTGTTCTTTAACGTGCACAGGGTATGGCTCTCCCGCACACGGGGCCACGGCTTAACGTCCCATCCGACGGACGGCGGTCTTTCCAAGCCCATCGGTGTCTCCTACTGACCGTGGGCAGGGCGGGGAAAAATCTCAACTCTGACCCAGCTGGGACTCGAATCTGGGAACTACAGATTACGAGCCCGGCGCGTTACCGACTGAGCCACCCCCGCTCCACTACTTTACGGCAGAAAGAAATTTTGTACACATTGGTATTTATCGTGGCACTTCAAACTTCATTCAATTATTGGCCAGGCAGGGCGTAAATTAAGGAGTAAATTTATACAAACCGAAAATAAAATAAAAACGCAGCTTATTTGTTTTTTTAAATTTAAAATACGGCATTTGATTCAGATTTCTTACGATTAATTCATTACTAGAGAAATTAAGGGAAAAAAAACTAATACCGATTGTATAATAAAAGAATTTACGATTAATTATGCAACACACTCCATTCAAGTAATTTCTAAAAAATAAAATCAGGAAATTTAAAAAGAATTATTCACTAGTTACAGGTGCCGAACAAGAAATGGGTATATCCCCATTTCATATGACAGGAAAAGTTAGTATATCCCCATTTGATATGGCAGGAAAATGGGTACACCCCCATTTTTTATAACAGGAAAATGGGTATATCCCCATTTTATATAACAGGAAAACTGGTATATCTCCATTTTATGTAACATGAAAATGGGTATATCCCCACTTTATATAACAGGGAGAGGGTATATCCCCATTTTATATAACAGGAAAATGGGTATATCCCAGCTTTATATAACAGGAAAATGGATATACCCCCACTTTATATAACAGGAAAATGGGTATATCCTCCATTTTATACAACATGAAAATGGGTATATCCCCACTTTATGTAACATGTAAATTGGTATATCCCCCTTTAAATAATAGAAAAAATGGGTATATCCCCAATTTATATAATAGTAAAATGGGTATATCCCCAGTTTATATAATAGTAAAATGGGTATATCCTAGTCAAAGTTTGTAACTTCTGAACCTCGATTTTCCAACTCGATTCGTTTACTGCAGTGTCTCGCAAACTTTTTTACTCTGCCGCACACTGAATCTAATTTTTTTTCCCGCGGCACACTGAATCTAATTTTTTTTTCCGCGGCACACCTAAAAAAGAATAAAAGCAAACTCTAAATAATCATCATTATATTTGCGCTTTGTTGAAGTCATCAGCCTGGTTTTACTTGAAGATTTGCTCTCGTTCTTTAATTCATAACTCTGTGTTTGTTTTAAATATTTGTCCATTCTATGGCTTGAAATAATCAAAAATTAATACCAAAATTTGGAAAAAACTTGATAAATACTTACAAGATCCCAGTTGATAAAATCTGAAAGATTTTTATTAAAGCACGTCGATAACACAAGTCAAGTCAAAATGAAATCTTTGGAATATCTAGTGTCAATTTGAAAATTTCTCGCGGCACACTTGGAATCTCTCGCGGCACACAGTTTGCGAGACACTGGTTTACTGTTTAAGAAGTTATTGAAGTTAATGTATTTAAAAGCAGCAATGCCAATCCGTCGAAACTTATACAAAATTTAGACGAATATTGAAACAATTTTTATCCCAAACCTTTAAAATAATCACAAATTTTATTAAATGATTTTTAACAAAATATTGTTAACGAGATTTTAAATAACATGGCGAATACTTAGGACTTGCATTGTTGACGTTAAACATTAAAATTTCCATAATTCTTTAAATAGTGAACAAACATTATTGAAAAAAAAATCGAGGCTTACACAAATTCACATAAGATTTTAATATATCATCGCTTTTTTTTTTAAATAAAAACTTACTTTAAAACTGGAGAAACTTAGAGAAAAAAAACTAGAAAAAAAATTATAAACGTGAAAATTATAAACAAAATTTCCATTTAAAAACGAAACATGCACTTCTAATAAGCAAAGGAATTAATGGGGTAAATTATATTTTTAAGAAATCAAGAAATATCTTTATTAAAAAAACAAAAATATGCATTTTAATATTTGCGCATCTAAAAATGTCCTATCACAATAAAAAAAATAAATAAATACCCCCTCAAGCAGCTGCTTGCCACAGAGGTCTGACAGGAGCCTGTCAGTTTATATGCCATAGTAGAAGGTCTGAGAGGATGGCAGGCCCTCAGCAGAAAAACGACACAAACAGCCATGCCTTACCCGGGGCTCGAACCCAGGTCCCTTAGATCAGTAGCCAAGCGCGCTAACCACTCGGCCAAGAAAGAAATGAACTAGATTCAATAAATCGATATATTTACTAAGCCACAAGTTATTTTGCAATCAGCCATTGGTTGGCCAGATCCGCTTTAAAAATTACGTAGATTCAAATTTGGCTCATTAGCATAACACGCTAAATGTTCCGTTCTTCCATCCTGCATTTGAAAATCCTTAACCTCAAATAAAAAACATAATGTGAATTTTTAGCATTCTACACGAACCACGCGGAAATCGCATTCCTTTTCCCCAGCACTGGATTCCCGCCTTTATCTTTGCTAAAAAAAAACCCCGAAGATTTCAGTTGCTAGGTTACTGCATCTGACGGCCACACACTGCTGGGCGAGGTCAGTACCCATTGGCGATGCAAAACGGTAAACACACATGCTGCCTCTCTCGATATCCCCAGCAGCAATATGGCGGTTACCCTGCATCTAGGAGGGGTCGGGTTATCATCACATAGGAGACAAGCAGACGCTTCTAGACATCTCTACTAGCGCCACCGTTCTCTAGAAAAACCGGAACCGCAAAGACTGATCAGCCAAAGCATCGGAACAAACGCTTGAAGGCATCGAAAGGGGTGGGGCGCCATGATGCTTTGCTCAACTAGCCCTATTTTCTTGCTGTCTGTGATTACAAAAATAGAGTTGTTTTAGGGTTGTTTTCCTCTGAGCGGCACTTTTTTTGCACACAATGGGCTAAATGGCCAGGTCACATGGACCCGGAAGGCTCAGAGAAGGTTGGGGGAGGAGACCGACTGGAACAGCTGTTGGGAGACAGATGGTAGCCTCCCGTCAAGGTAATCCAGAGTGTTCTTCAACGTTGGGTTGTTTAACCTCTGAGCGGCACTTTTTTGCACCCAATGGGCTAAATGGCCAGGTCACATGGACCCCGAAAGCTCAGAGAAGGTTGGGGTTGTTGGGTTGGGTTGTTTTACCTCTGAGCGGCACTTTTTTGCACACAATGGGCTAAATGGCCAGGTCACATGGACCCCGAAAGCTCAGAGAAGGTTGGGGGAGGGGATCCACTGGAACAGCTGTTGGGAGACAGATGGTAGCCTTCCGTCAAGACCATCCAGCGTGTTCTTTAACGTGCACAGAGTATGGCTCTCCCGCATACGGGGCCATGGCTTAACGTCCCATCCGACGGACGGCGGTCTTTCCAAGCCCATCGGTGTCCCCTATTGACCGTGGGCAGGGCGGGGAATTTTGCGGAGCTAAATCTCAACGCTGACCCAGCTGGGACTCGAACCTGGGAACTACAGATTACGAGCCTGACGCGCTACTGACTGAGCCACCCCCGCCCCAACAAAAATAGATATTGTGGGCAAAAACAAAAAATGAAAGCTCACTTCATGAAGAATTTCTAAGGAAATATTGATTCTTATGATGGGCTATGTTTTTATTTATTTATTGTATTTCACTTGTTTGCGGATTTGTAGGGACAGTCAGTCCACCGCATCTCTGATCCAGCCGTTAGAATCGTAATCTGATGTTACCTAGTCCACTCGAAGTGAGCTGACATTTTTACCCGCTTAAAAAGATTATAGGACAGTCACCAAAAAAAAAATATCCGAACACTATGGTTGATTACAGAATTCAGAAAAAATATCTGGCAACGATTTTTTTCGAAATTAGTGATCTGGCAACTTTCGTGTAGATTGATTACAGAATTCAGAAAAAAATATCTGGCAACGATTATCTGGCACGAAGGTTGCCAGATCACTAATTTCTAAAATAAATCTTTGCCAGATATCTTTTCTGAATTCTGGAATCAACCATAGTGTTCGGATACTTTTTTGAGCGACTGTAGGTGGTCATATTATTTTGATACTAGATCGTGTGGGCTCATTCACGGAAATATTGAGCGTGTGCAGTTACCATTCACAGCAAACTGGAGCGTGTGCAGTAATTGCACACGCTCCAGTTTGCTGTGAACGGTAACTGGAGCGTGTACAGTTGCTGTACACGCTCCAGATATTTTTCCTGAATTCTGTAATCACGTGACACGAAGGTTGCCAGATCACTAATTTCTAAAAAAATCGCTGCCAGATAACTTTTCTGAATTCTGTAATCAACCATAGTGTTCGGATATTTTTTTGAGCGACTGTACTTTAACGCAAAATTAGTTTTAATTCAGGTAAATATCAAATACCGAAAATGTAATGTTAGAAATGACGAGTGAAAATATACATAAATCTAAACCAAAATAGTTTTTTGCTCTTTGTTTTTGGATTTAAAAAATCCAAATTGAAATTGATTTCAACAATCAACACATTACAATTATTAGCAAGCACGGATCTATAAAAAGAATGAATAAGGGGGGATGGGGGGACAAAGCGATGCAATCGAGCCGGAAAAAGATAAAAGCGGTGTCTAAGAGAATGGATTTCGATCCCAATGAAACATTTTCTAGTCCGTTTTAGAGACTTTTAAAAACTGTCATGGAAAATGAGTGAAATATGGATCAGTTTAAGAATTTTTTGGCCTCCATTATTTTTACCAGCATTCTCAAAGGGACTGCCTGGGGCGGGGGTGGCTCAGTCGGTAGCGCGCGAGGCTCGTAATCTGCAGTTCCCAGGTTCGAGTCCCAGCTGGGTCAGCGTTGATATTTATCTCAGCAAAATTCCCCGCCCTGCCCACGGTCAGTAGGGGACACCGATGGGCTTGGAAAGACCGCCGTCCGTCGGATGGGACGTTAAGCCGTGGCCCCGTGTGTGGTAGAGCCATACCCTGTGCACGTTAAAGAACACGCTGGATGGCCTTGACGGGAGGCTACCATCTGTCTCCCAACAGCTGTTCCAGTGGGTCCCCTTCCCCAACCTTCTCTGAGCCTTCGGGGTCCATGTGACCTGGCCATTTAGCCCATGGTGTGCAAAAAAGTGCCGCTCAGTGGTAAAACAACCCAACACAACACAAAGTCCGTTTTAGAGGCTTTTAAAAAATGTCATGGAAAATGAGTGAAATATGGATGAGTTTAAGAATTTTTGGTCCCATGGCCGAGTGGTTAGAACGCTTGGCTACTGATCTAAGGGACCTGGGTTCGAGCCCCGGGTAAGGCATGGTTGTTTGTGTCGTTTTTCTGCTGAGATCCTGCCATCCTCTCAGACCTTCTACTATGGCATATAAACTGACAGGCTCCTGTCAGACCTCTGTGACAAGCAGCTGCTTGAGGGGGTTTTTATTTTTATTTTTTTTTTATTATTTTTACTAGCATTCTCAAAGGGACTGCCCACGTCTTTTAAAGCATATCTCAAACTGAATTTCCCTTGCTCTTTGGATTTGACCTTGAAATCTTAGACTCAAGGTTGGGTTGTTTTATCTCTGAGCGGCACTTTTTTGCACACCATGGGCTAAATGGCCAGGTCACAAAGACCCCGAGGGCTCATAGAAGGTTGGGGGAAGGGGACCCACTGGAGCAGCTGTTGCAATACTTTAATGTCTACAGGGTATGACTCTCCCGCACACGGGGCCACGGCTTAATGTCCCATCCATCGGTGTCCCCTACTACTATTGTGTAATAGTATATAAATTTGGAATAATGGGAACTGTGTACAGGATAGGTTGGATTGTTTTACCTCTGAGCGGCACTTTTTTGCACACCATGGGCTAAATGGCCAGGTCACATGGACCCCGAAGGCTCAGAGAAGGTTGGGGGAGGGGACCCACTGGAACAGCTGTTGGGAGACAGATGGTAGTCTCCCGTCAAGGCCATCCAGCGTTTTCTTTAACGTGCACAGGGTATGGCTCACCCGCACACGGGGCCACGGCTTAACGTCTCATCCGACGGACGGCGGCCTTTCCAAGCCCATCGGTGTCCCCTACTGACCGTGGGCAGGGCGGGGAATTTTGCGGAGATAAATCTCAACGCTGACCCAGCTGGGACTCGAACCTGGGAACTACAGATTACGAGCCTGGCGCGCTACCGACTGAGCCACCCCCGCCCCCAACTGTGTACAGGGCGGGGAGTTTGCGGAGATATATCTCCACGCCGTTCGAGGCAGGACTCGAACCTGGAAACTGTAGATTACAATTCTGGCGCGTTACTGAGTGAGAAATCCCCTCACCTTTTCTTATGATAATCACACAATATAAACACGACATAATTAGTCCGATAATCACAGAACTAAAAAGTCGATGATCCAGAGCTACCATTGCTCCTTCAGAAAATATTCATACAATAAAACAATAGCAGTTAATAGGCTGAGGTTGAAACGGCTCTTAATAAATAGCCAATGCACGTTTAAGTTGACAAAGGAATGGCTGAAATAATGTTTTAATGATTATATTGGGAACTGTGAACAATTGACAATACCATTGTGAACTTGTAGGTTCAGCCAAAGGGATTTTATCGGATCACAGTGGACGTCGTTTAAGCAAGTTCAGACTTATTGGCTGTAAATACCAATTATAAATACAAAGTACAGGTTATAATGTTAGCCATGAATATTTTATGAACTGCTGTCGCCTGTAGCGCATGTTTTGAATGAAGCTGTCCCTTTATAGAAACTGGATCAGATTGATAAATCTGTGTTTATCTGTCAATCAAATTACTCTTATAATCAGTTGGGTTGGGTTGTTTTACCTCTGAGCGGCACTTTTTTGCACACAATGGGCTAAATGGCCAGATCACATGGACCCCGAAGGCTCAGAGAAGGTTGGGGGAGGGGACCCACTGGAACAGCTGTTGGGAGACAGATGGTAGCCTTTCGTCAAGGCCATCCAGCGTGTTCTTTAACGTGCACAGGGTATGGCTCTCCCGCACACGGGGCCACGGCTTAACGTCCCATCCGACGGACGGCGGCCTTTCCAAGCCCATCGGTGTCCCCTACTGACCGTGGGCAGGGAGGGGAATTTTGCGGAGATAAATCTCAACGCTGACCCAGCTGGGACTCGAACCTGGGAACTACAGATTACGAGCCTGACGCGCTACCGACTGAGCCACCCCCGCCCCCTTATAATCAGTAATCAATTGCTTCCGTTAAGGATTTAATGGATCGAATTAATAGCGAACAACTTTCACTTTCTCTGAGTTTAGATATGTACCAATTTTTATATTTAGATTGGAGCTTGGAGGGGGGGGGGGTCCAGTACCGCGCCAGGCTCGTAATCTAGTTCCCAGGTTCGAGTCCCACTGGCCCGACGTTGAGATTTATCTCCGCAAACCTCCTGCCCACGGTCAGTGGATGACACCGGAAGATTTGGAAAGCCGTCGCCCGTCGTATGGGACGTTAAGACACGGAATTTGTTGCGGGACAGCCATACCTTGTGCATGTTGAAGAACACACTGGATGATCTTCACGGACGGCTACCATCTGTCTCCTAACAATTCTCCAATGGGTCCCCTCCCCCAACCTTCTCTGAGCCCTTGGGGTCCTTGTGACTTGGCCATTTAGCCAACTCGTTAGTCAATAGCAATTGCATGCAAAAAAATGCTACTCAGAGGTAAAACAATCCATATTTAGATCAAAAATAGTTGAGCAAATGCAATTGAAACATTGGGAATATTAGCACTATTGGGTCACTGAGAAAATGAAAATAGTTATATATTATTAAAACTTACAAAACATAAAAAGAACTTATCATTTATCCCCTGAAAGTAAAAAGCTGCATTTTGCCACCTACTATAAGAAAAGAACAGATCATTGCTATTAACGTTATCCCTATTTCCCCACCTACTGTGAGAAGAGGGACAGATTGTTGCTGTTAATGTTATCCCTATTTTCCCGCCCACTGTGAGAAAAGAGGATATATTGTTCCTATTAATGTTGTCCCTATTTCTCCCATCCACTGTGAAAAAAGGGGCAGATTGTTGCTATTAATGTTATCTCTACTTTCCTCCCCCCCCCCCCACTGTGAGAAATAAAGCAGATTGTTGCTGTTAATGTTATTCTTATTTTCCCGCCCACTCTGATAAAAGGGGGCAGATTGTTCCTATTAATGTTGTCCCTATTTCTCCCATCCACTGTGAAAAAAGGGGCAGATTGTTGCTATTAATGTTATCTCTACTTTCCTCCCCCCCCCCCCCCACTGTGAGAAATAAAGCAGATTGTTGCTGTTAATGTTATTCTTATTTTCCCGCCCACTCTGAAAAAAGGGGGCAGATTGTTCCTATTAATGTTGTCCCTATTTCTCCCATCCACTGTGAAAAAAGGGGCAGATTGTTGCTATTAATGTTATCTCTACTTTCCTCCCCCCCCCCACACTGTGAGAAAAAAAGCACATTGTTGCTGTTAATGCTACTCTTATTTTCCCGCCCACTCTGAGAAAAGGGGGCAGATTGTTCCTATTAATGTTGTCCCTATTTCTCCCATCCACTGTGAAAAAAGGGGCAGATTGTTGCTATTAATGTTATCTCTACTTTCCTCCCCCCCCCCCACTGTGAGAAATAAAGCAGATTGTTGCTGTTAATGTTATTCTTATTTTCCCGCCCACTCTGAGAAAAGGGGGCAGATTGTTCCTATTAATGTTGTCCCTATTTCTCCCATCAACTGTGAAAAAAGGGGCAGATTGTTGCTATTAATTTTATCTCTACTTTCCTCCCCCCCCCCCCCACTGTGAGAAATAAAGCACATTGTTGCTGTTAATGTTATTCTTATTTTCCCACCCACTCTGAGAAAAGGGGGCAGATTGTTCCTATTAATGTTGTCCCTATTTCTCCCATCCACTGTGAAAAAAGGGGCAGATTGTTGCTATTAATGTTATCTCTACTTTCCTCCCCCCCCCCACACACTGTGAGAAAAAAAGCACATTGTTGCTGTTAATGCTACTCTTATTTTCCCGCCCACTCTGAGAAAAGGGGGCAGATTGTTCCTATTAATGTTGTCCCTATTTCTCCCATCCACTGTGAAAAAAGGGGCAGATTGTTGCTATTAATGTTATCTCTACTTTCCTCTCCCCCCCCCCCACTGTGAGAAATAAAGCAGATTGTTGCTGTTAATGTTATTCTTATTTTCCCGCCCACTCTGAGAAAAGGGGGCAGATTGTTCCTATTAATGTTGTCCCTATTTCTCCCATCCACTGTGAATGAAAAAAGGGGCAGATTGTTGCTATTAATGTTATCTCTACTTTCCTCCCCCCCCCCCCCACTGTGAGAAATAAAGCAGATTGTTGCTGTTAATGTTATTCTTATTTTCCCGCCCACTCTGAGAAAAGGGGGCAGATTGTTCCTATTAATGTTGTCCCTATTTCACCCATCCACTGTGAAAAAAGCGGCAGATTGTTGCTATTAATGTTATCTCTACTTTCCTCCCCCCCCCCCCCACTGTGAGAAATAAAGCACATTGTTGCTGTTAATGTTATTCTTATTTTCCCGCCCACTCTGTGAAAAGGGGGCAGATTGTTCCTATTAATGTTGTCCCTATTTCTCCCATCCACTGCGAAAAAAGGGGCAGATTGTTGCTATTAATGTTATCTCTACTTTCTTCCCCCCACTGTGAGAAAAAAGCAGATTGTTGTTGTTAATGTTATTCTTATTTTCCCGCCCACTGTGAGAAAAGGGGGCAGATTGTTCCTATTAATGTTGTCCCTATTTCTCCCATCCACTGTGAAAAAAGGGGCAGATTGTTGCTATTAATGTTATCTCTACTTTCCTCCCCCACCCCCCCACTGTGAGAAATAAAGCAGATTGTTGCTGTTAATGTTATTCTTATTTTCCCGCCCACTCTGAGAAAAGGGGGCAGATTGTTCCTATTAATGTTGTCCCTATTTCTCCCATCCACTGTGAAAAAAGGGGCAGATTGTTGCTATTAATGTTATCCCTACTTTCCTCCCCCCCCCCCACTGTGAGAAATAAAGCAGATTGTTGCTGTTAATGTTATTCTTATTTTCCCGCCCACTCTGAGAAAAGGGGGCAGATTGTTCCTATTAATGTTGTCCCTATTTCTCCCATCCACTGTGAAAAAAGGGGCAGATTGTTGCTATTAATGTTATCTCTACTTTCCTCCCCCCCCCCCCACTGTGAGAAATAAAGCAGATTGTTGCTGTTAATGTTATTCTTATTTTCCCGCCCACTCTGAGAAAAGGGGGCAGATTGTTCCTATTAATGTTGTCCCTATTTCTCCCATCCACTGTGAAAAAAGAGGCAGATTGTTGCTATTAATGTTATCTCTACTTTCCTCTCCCCCCCCCCCCCACTGTGAGAAATAAAGCAGATTGTTGCTGTTAATGTTATTCCTATTTTCCCGCCCACTCTGAGAAAAGGGGGCAGATTGTTCCTATTAATGTTGTCCCTATTTCTCCCATCCACTGTGAAAAAAGGGGCAGATTGTTGCTATTAATGTTACCTCTACTTTCCTCCCCACCTCCCCCCCCCCACCACTGTGAGAAATAAAGCAGATTGTTGCTGTTAATGCTGTTCTTATTTTCCGGCCCACTCTGAGAAAAGGGGGCAGATTGTTCCTGTTAATGTTGTCCCTATTTCTCCCATCCACTGTGAAAAAAGGGGCAGATTGTTGCTATTAATTTTATCTCTACTTTCCTCCCCCCCCCCCACTGTGAGAAATAAAGCACATTGTTGCTGTTAATATTATTCTTATTTTCCCGCCCACTCTGAGAAAAGGGGGCAGATTGTTCCTGTTAATGTTGTCCCTATTTCTCCCATCCACTGTGAAAAAAGGGGCAGATTGTTGCTATTAATGTTATCTCTACTTTCCTCCCCCCCCCCCCACACTGTGAGAAAAAAAGCACATTGTTGCTGTTAATGCTACTCTTATTTTCCCGCCCACTCTGAGAAAAGGGGGCAGATTGTTCCTATTAATGTTGTCCCTATTTCTCCCATCCACTGTGAAAAAAGGGGCAGATTGTTGCTATTAATGTTATCTCTACTTTCTTCCCCCCACTGTGAGAAAAAAGCAGATTGTTGTTGTTAATGTTATTCTTATTTTCCCGCCCACTCTGAGAAAAGGGGGCAGATTGTTCCTATTAATGTTGTCCCTATTTCTCCCATCCACTGTGAAAAAAGGGGCAGATTGTTGCTATTAATGTTATCTCTACTTTCTTCCCCCCACTGTGAGAAAAAAGCAGATTGTTGTTGTTAATGTTATTCTTATTTTCCCGCCCACTGTGAGAAAAGGGGGCAGATTGTTCCTATTAATGTTGTCCCTATTTCTCCCATCCACTGTGAAAAAAGGGGCAGATTGTTGCTATTAATGTTATCTCTACTTTCTTCCACCCACTGTGAGAAACGGGATAAGATTGTTGCTATTAATTTTATCCCTATTTTCCCACCCACTGGGAGAAAAGGAGCTGATTGCGCTGCTAATGTTATCTTTATTTTCCCACCCACTGTGAGAAAAGGGGCAGATTGTTACTATTAATGTTATTCCTTGAAACTCTACCATCGAAATTTCTATCATAAATAAATCGTTTGTAATATTCGTTTACAGTTTGCATTTCCCATATTTGCCTCTTTCTAACAATGGATAATCATAAATAAGAAAGAAAGCTCAAGCAGCTGCTTGCCACAGAGATCAAACAAGAGACTCTCAGTTTACTTGACGTAGAGAAGGTCCGTGAAGAAGGCGAGACCTCAGCAGAATGACAGCAAACATTTACTCCTTACCTGGGATTCGAACCCAGGTTCCTTTGCTCAGCAGCCGAGCACGCTATCCACTCGGTAAAATACTAACACTTCTTTCATTCTGTTAAGTTGTTTTACCTCTAAGCAGCAGTTTTTTGCACACAATGAGTTAAATAGCATAGCCTGAAGGCTCAGAGAAGGTTGGGGGAGGGGACCCACTGGAAGAGCTGTTGGGAGACAGATGGTAGCCTCCCGTCAAAGCCATCCAATGTGTTCTTTAACGTTGGGTTGTTTTACCTCTGAGCGGCACTTTTTTGCACACCATGGGCTAAATGGCCAGGTCACAAGGACCCCGAAGGCTCAGAGAAGTTTGGGGGAGAGGACCCACTGGAAGAGCTGTTGGGAGACAGATGGTAGCCTCCCGTCAAAGCCATCCAATGTGTTCTTTAACGTTAGGTTGTTTTACCTCTGAGCGGCACTTTTTTGCACACCATGGGCTAAATGGCCAGGTCACAAGGACCCCAAAGGCTCAGAGAAGTTTGGGGGAGAGGACCCACTGGAAGAGCTGTTGGGAGACAGATGGTAGCCTCCCGTCAAGGCCATCCAATGTGTTCTTTAACGTTGGGTTGTTTTACCTCTGAGCGGCACTTTTTTGCACACCATGGGCTAAATGGCCAGGTCACAAGGACCCCGAAGGCTCAGAGAAGGTTGGGGGAGAGGACCCACTGGAACAGCTGTTGGGAGCCAGATGGTAGCCTCCCATCAAGACCATCCATCGTGTTCTTTAACGTGCACAGTGTATGGCTCTCCCGCACACGGAGTCACGGTTTAACGTCCCATCCGACGGACGGCGGCCTTTCCAAGTCCATCGTTGTCCCCTACTGACGATCACGTGGGCAGGGCGGAGAATTTTGCGCAGATAAATCTCAACGCTCACCCAGCTGGGACTCGAACCTGGGAACTACAGATTACGAGCCTGGCGCGCTACCAACTGAGCCATCCCCGCTCCCATAAATGACCAGATTATAAGGATCATATAGCTTGAAGCAAATTTGAATGGAGCTTTAAAGTAACGGAAAGAAAACATGGCATTTGCGTCAAACTGCAATTTTAAAAAAAAAAGATTTCTGCACTAAATGATCATTGAATTATGACCACCCCACGTTATGTCAATGGAAACTAACTTCAAAGCTCTATAACTTTAAAAATAAGCGTTTTATGGGAAATTTTGACTGAAGATAAAATAAATATCATAACCAGTTCTATCTGAATATTGATTTTTAACAATATTCGTTCAGTACTTATAGAGTTAAAAGGAGCGGGGGTGGCTCAGTCGGTAGCGCGCCAGGCTCGTAATCTGTAGTTCCCAGGTTCGAGTCCCAGCTGGGTCAGCGTTGAGATTTATCTCCGCAAAATTCCCCCGCCCTGCCCACGGTCAGTAGGGGACACCGATGGGCTTGGAAAGGCCGCCTTCCGTCGGATGGGACGTTAAGCCGTGGCTCCGTGTGCGGGAGAGCCATACCTTGTGCACGTTAAAGAACACGCTGGATGGCCTTGACGGGAGGCTATCATCTGTCTCCCAACAGCTGTTCCAGTGGGTCCCCTCCCCCGACCTTCTCTGAGCCTTCGGGGTCCATGTGACCTGGCCATTTAGCCCATGGTGTGCAAAAAAGTGCCGCTCAGAGGTAAAACAACCCAACCCAGTAGTGATTTGATTGTCTAACCTTTGTGGCAAGTAGCTGGTTGAGGAAATGTTTTTTTTTTTAATAATAAAAGCACCAGCGATTATTATATTGAAAATTAATGTTTCCATTTGATGCCCTGTATCGTAAACAGTGAACTCTGGCAACTCTATTTTAAGTTACGATGAGAAGTAAATTAACAACTAAAAAAAACTGCAATCTGGCAACCCTATTTAAGTTCCGAAAAGAAGGAAGTTAACAACTTCGTTTTAATATAAGCGCCACCAAAAATATGATAAATTTTTCTAGATTTGTTGATACCTTTCATTATGATTATAAGTTGGGTTGTTTTACTTCTGAGCGGCACTTTTTTTTTGCACACCATGGGCTAAATGGCCAGATCACATGGACCCCGAAGGCTCAGAGAAGGTTAGGGGAGGGGACCCACTGGAAGAGCTGTTGGGAGACAGATGGTAGGTTCTCGTCAAGGCCATCCAGCGTGTTCTTTAACGTGCACAGGGTATGGCTCTCCCGCACACGGAGCCACGGCCTAACGTCCCATCAGACGGACGGCGGCGTTTCCAAGCCCATCGGTGTCCGCTACTGACCGTGGGCAGGGCGGGGAATTTTGCGGAGATAAATCTCGGACCTGGGAACTACAGATTACGAGCCTGCCGCGCTACCGACTGAGCCACCCCCGCCCCTATGATTATAAGTAATTACTTCAATAAAATAATTACTTTAAACAGTAATCACACAATGATCTATTACGTGATCTGCGACTTCAAATATCATCACAGTAAAAAGCCATAATAAGCCTCAGAAACTTTAACAATAATCATAATTAGTACCTGCAGTACAAGTTGTGCCTTTGTATACGATAAATGTGTTAATTGCTACAAAAAATAAACGAACAGCAACTCTTAATTTCAACTGTAAAATGTTACGATCATTATCTATTAACATTCATAATGAGAAGGAGAGAAAATGTACGACAAATTCAGTTTATAAAAACATTGCTACCTCAAAGCAGAACTTTAAGAAAGTAAATCATTTCACCTACCACAACAAACGACAGCGGTTCGCGTGTTAGCGTGCTCGTTCCCGATTGGCTGAAGCTTCGGTACGTGTAACAAGCAGTCATCGTTGCCAAACGCCAGCTGCTAAAAAGACTCAGTAATTCTCGCAGCAGATTCTTCGCCACCACTTTCGGCCGTAAGTGGCGTATCTGGTTCAAAACGAAAGAGAAATCCAAAGCGGAAACGTTGGGCACAAATCTTTAAGCAAAACTCGACTCACTATCCTTTCGAACGTTCGTTATACGTTTATCGGAAAGTCTTAGAACTCGTAGTATATTCCAGCGAGGTCGGAACATCGAACTTGGGCGTCGTCACCCAACAAAGGAAGTTGGGTAGACTGAAGGGCAATCGTGCTCACGAGCAATGCAGACGATGTAGCGAGTCGACCATGACGACGATCACAAGCGCAACAAAAATCGTTCTCACGACGGCAATTACACGACAATAGCTACGACAATCGCGACGCATGCGTGGAATAGCCAACTAGGCACCCAATAAAGCCGACAGGGATAGAACGAACGGGAAAGGGAGATAAAGATAGATACAGTGAGAGGTAAGAACACTCAACAGACATCAATCTACATTCTTGGCTGCGAGCGCCCAAGCCGATTCCAGTTTGCCATGCGGTCAGTGGCTTGGGCCGTGCTGTACGGGGCCTACCGCGCGAACAATGACCAGGGGAGGGTGGGCGTGCAGTCGACACGCACGACGAGTGCTCGGGCTGTAATTTACAGACGCCAAATGAAAGGCTTACGGGCTAGAACCATGGATCGTCCATGCACTATGTGGGAGGTGCCAGAGCCCCTCACATTTTATAATTTTACGTATGTACCTGCTGTTGCTAAACTTGTTGTGGCAAAAATGAGGTTGTTAGTGTCAACTCCGTACTACCCCGTCGTGTCCCCCCCCCCTCCAGTCCCTTGGATGGAGGAAGAGAGTTCTTGGACAGTGTGCAGCGACATCAGCGCTAGGTGTTATTGGAAGGACTTTTTTTTTCGTCGTAACTGTTTCATTTCCTGAAGGCGTAATGTGAGACGGTAGCTGAGTTTGTTATTCTTTTTAAACGATTTATTTATTGTGGTCGCGCATGCTGAAAAGAAAGGAACTGCAAATAGTTTTTTTAGGGGTTTTTTTTTGTTGCTTCTTTAGAAATAGGAAAATACTTTTCCAGCGGTTTTTGATACATTAATTAGTTGACTAGATGGTTTGGTTGTTTTACCTCTGAGCGGCACTTTTTTGCACACAATGGGCTAAATGGCCAGGTCACATGGAACCCGAAGGCTCAGAGAAGGTTGGGAGAGGGGACCCACTGGAACGGCTTTTGGGAGACAGATGGTAGCCTCCCGTCAAGGCCACCCAGCGTGTTCTTTAACGTGCGCAGGGTATGGCTCTCCCACACACGGGACCACGGCTTAACGTTCCATCCGACGGACGGCGGCCTTTCCAAGTCCATCGGTGTCCCATACTGACCGTGGGCAGGGCGGGGAGTTTTGCGGGGATAAATCTCAATGCTGACCCAGCTGGGACTCGAACCTGGGAATCGCAGAGTACGAGCCACCCCCGCCAATGCTACTTGTGGTGTCACCCATCAAATGTAGTACTGTCCTGTTTAGTGGAGCAGCAGCTGGCGCCACTCAATCATATTTTCACAAGAGCCCCGATGGCTCAGAGAAGGTTGGGGGAGTGGACCCAGTACAATTTTTAGGAGACAGACGGTAGCCTCCCATCAAGGTCCCATACAGCTGTTCTTTAACGTGCACAGAGTATGGCTCTCCCATACACGGGGCAACAGCTTAACGTCCCATCCGACGGACGGCGGCCTTTCCAAGCCCATCCATGTCCCCTACTGACCGTGGTCAGGGAGGAGAGTTTTATGCAGGTAAATCTCAACGCTGGACCAGCTGGGACTCGAACCTGGGAACTGCAGATTACGAGACTGGCGCGCTACAGACTGAGCCACCCCCACGTTGAATTGAGATACTGATCAAACAAGAGACTTGCTTTTTCATAACCTGCTACGTGAGTTATTGCATGTGCCAATGTCCCCTATCTTTTACGTTAAGCCGTGGCCCCGTGTGCGAGAGAGCCATACCCTGTGCACGTTAAAGAACACGCTGGATGGCCTTGACGGGAGGCTACCATCTGTCTCCCAACAGCTGTTCCAGTGGGTCCAAACCCCCAGCCTTCTCTGAGCCTTCGAGGTCCTTATGACCTGGCCATTTAGTCCATGGTGTGCAAAAAAGTGCCGCTCAGAGGTAAAACAACCTAACCCAAAAACAACCCCTATCTTCATGCACGAAATAGACATATCCCACCCATGTCTGTGTGAAGAAAATGCTCCGTTTAATACACTATATGATTGGGTGCTCCATCTGAACGCCAACGCATGCATTCAAATAATTCATCACGTGATAACAGTCTCGCACTTCACTGACTGCATCAGAACTGCTATTCTAATATTAAAATGGTTTCAGCACGAGGAAAACACAGCGGAAGTGTTAACCGGTTTGTTGTTTATGACACCGAACTAAGAATATGTTTGCGACTAATCTTTGAAGCATATTACACTGCCCTAGGGAGCGGGGGTGGCTCAGTCGGTAACGCGACAGGATCGTAATCTGTAGTTCCCAGGTTCGAGTTCCAGCTGGGTCTGCGTTGAGATTTATCTCCGCAAAATTCCCCCGCCCTCCCCACGGTCAGTAGGGGACACCGATGGGCTTGGAAAGGCCGCCGTCCGTCAAATGGGACGTTAAGCCGTGGCCCCGTGTACGGCTGAGCCATACCCTGTGTACGTTAAGGAACACACTGGATGGCCTTGACGGGAGGCTACCATCTGTCTCCCAACAGCCGTTCCAGTGGGTCCCCACCCCCAACCTTCTCTGAGCCCTCGGGGTCATTGTGACCTGCTCATTCAGCTCATTGTGTGAATCTGCAGTTCCCAGGTTCGAGTCCCAGCTGGGTCAGCGTTGATATTTATCTCCGCAAAATTCCCCGCCTTGCCCACGGACAGTAGGGGATACCGATGGGCTTGGAAAGGCCTCCGTCCGTCGGATGGGACGTTAAGCCGTGGCCCCGTGTGCGGGAGAGCCATGCCCTATGCACGTTAAAGAACACGCTGGATGGCCTTGACGGGAGGCTACCATCTGTCTGCCAACAGCTGTTCCAGTGGATCCCCTCCCCCAACCTTCTCTGAGCCTTCGGGGTCCATGTGACCTGGCCATTTAGCCCATGGTGTGCAAAAAAGTGCCGCTCAGAGGTAAAACAACCCAACCCAACACTGCCCTAGCAAAATATTGGATAATTTCCCTTTTTAGATTCTTCAGCAATATTCGTTAGGTATTTAAAAAGTTATGGAAACTGAAATATTTTGCAATTGTAAGTTTGCGTGATGATTATTTCAATATTAGACATTTCCGAATTTTTTTTATAAAACAAAATAATTTATGATTTAATATTCCAGCTTCCATAACTCTTTAATTGCTGAACGAATATTGTTGAAAATCGAGAGTTAAATAGATGTGATTTTGATTTTTATGTTCAGTCACATTTTTCCATTAAATGAATATTTTCGAAGTTGCAGGCTGTTGTTTTGGGTTGTTTTACCTGTGAGCGGCACTTTTTTGCACACCATGGGCTAAATGGCCAGGTCACATGGACCCCGAAGGCTCAGAGAAGGTTGGGGGAGGGGACCCACTGGAACAGCTGTTGGGAGACAGATGGTAGCCTCCCGTCAAGGCCATCCGGAATGTTCTTTAACGTTGGGATGTTTTACCTCTGAGCGGCACTTTTTTGCACACCATGGGCTAAATGGCCAGGTCATATGGACCCCGAAGGCTCAGAGAAGGTTGGGGGAGGGGACCCACTGGAACAGCTGTTGGGAGACAGATGGTACTTCCGTCAAGGCCATCCAGCGTGTTCTTTAACGTGCACAGGGTATGGCTCTCCCGCACAAGGGGTCACGGCTTAACATCCCATCCGACGGACGACGGCCTTCCCAAGCCCATCGGTGTCCCCTACTGACCGTGGGCAGGGCGGGGAATTTTGCGGAGATAAATCTCAACGCTGACCCAGCTGGGACTCGAACCTGGTAACTACAGATTACGAGCCTGGCGCGCTACTGACTGAGCCACCCCCGCCCCAGATATTTTGGTAGGGATGCTAACATTAGGCCTAGTGAAATTAAAATCATCAGCTCTTTATTTGAATTTGAATTTTTTTTATTGCTAACCGTTGACGTTTCTAAACTGTGTTGCTAAATGGTTGTTACTTCTAAAGTAATTCTAAGGGTTACTTCTAAAGTAATTCTAAGGGTTACTTCTAAAGCTTTTTGCTAAGTGATTTTTACTTATAAAATGTTTTGCTGATTGGTTGTTGTTTCTAAGGGGTTTTGTTAAGCACTTATTAATTCTAAGGGTTTTTGCTAAACGGTTGTTACTTATAAAGTGTTTTCCTATGGGATTGTTAATTTTACAGTGTTTTCTAAGGGATTGTTATCTCTGAAATGTTTTGCTAAGGGGTTATTACCTCTATCTCTCTTGTTAAGGAGGTTGTTACTTATAATGTGTTTTGCTAACAGGTTGTTACTTCTAAGGGATTTTGTTAAGGGATTACTTCTAAAATGTTTTTTAAGGGATTGTTACTTCTAAAGGGTTTTGCTAAGGGGGTTGTTACTCATAAAGTGTTTTGCTGACATGTTATTACCTCTAAGGGTTTTGTTAAGGGGTTATTACTTCTAAGGGGTTACTTCTAAAATATTTTGTAAGGGATTGTTACTTCTAAGGGGTTTTGCTAAGGGGGTTGTTACTTCTAAGGGGTTTTGCTAAGGGGGTTGTTACTTCTAAGGGGTTTTGCTAAGGGGGTTGTTACTTCTAAGGGGTTTTGCTAAGGGGGTTGTTACTTCTAAGGGGTTTTGTTAAGGGGTTATTAAATCTAAGGGGTTACTTCTAAAATGTTTTGTAAGGGATTGTTATTTCTAAAGGGTTTCGCTAAGGGGGTTGTTACTTATAAATTGTTTGTTAAGGGGGTTGTTACTTATAAATTGTTTGCTAAGGGGGTTGTTACTTATAAAGTGTTTTGCTGACATGTTATTACCTCTAAGGGTTTTGTTAAGGGGTTATTACTTCTAAGGGGTTACTTCTAAAATGTTTTGTAAGGGATTGTTACTTCTAAGGGGTTTTGCTAAGGGGGTTGTTACTTCTAAGGGGTTTTGCTAAGGGGGTTGTTACTTCTAAGGGGTTTTGCTAAGGGGGTTGTTACTTCTAAGGGGTTTTGTTAAGGGGTTATTAAATCTAAGGGGTTACTTCTAAAATATTTTGTAAGGGATTGTTATTTCTAAAGGGTTTCGCTAAGGGGGTTGTTACTTATAAATTGTTTGCTAAGGGGGTTGTTACTTATAAATTGTTTGCTAAGGGGGTTGTTACTTATAAAGTGTTTTGCTGACAGGTTGTTACTTCTAAGGGGTTTTGTTAAAGGGTTGTTACTTCTAAGAGGTTACTTCTAAAACGTTTTGTAAGGGATTGTTACTTCTAAAGGGTTTTGCTAAGGGGGTTGTTACTTATAAAGTGTTTTGCTGACATGTTATTACCTCTAAGGGTTTTGTTAAGGGGTTATTACTTCTAAGGGGTTACTTCTAAAACGTTTTGTAAGGGATTGTTACTTCTAAGGGGTTTTGCTAAGGGGGTTGTTACTTCTAAGGGGTTTTGCTAAGGGGGTTGTTACTTCTAAGGGGTTTTGTTAAGGGGTTATTAAATCTAAGGGGTTACTTCTAAAATGTTTTGTAAGGGATTGTTATTTCTAAAGGGTTTCGCTAAGGGGGTTGTTACTTATAAATTGTTTGTTAAGGGGGTTGTTACTTATAAATTGTTTGCTAAGGGGGTTGTTACTTATAAAGTGTTTTGCTGACAGGTTGTTACTTCTAAGGGGTTTTGTTAAAGGGTTGTTACTTCTAAGAGGTTACTTCTAAAACGTTTTGTAAGGGATTGTTACTTCTAAAGGGTTTTGCTAAGGGGGTTGTTACTTATAAAGTGTTTTGCTGACATGTTATTACCTCTAAGGGTTTTGTTAAGGGGTTATTACTTCTAAGGGATTACTTCTAAAATGTTTTGTAAGGGATTGTTACTTCTAAGGGGTTTTGCTAAGGGGGTTGTTACTTCTAAGTGGTTTTGCTAAGGGGTTATTAAATCTAAGGGGTTTCTTCTAAAAAGTTTTGTAAGGGATTATTAAATCTAAGGGGTTACTTCTAAAAATTTTGTAAGGGATTATTAAATCTAAGGGGTTACTTCTAAAATGTTTTGTAAGGGATTGTTATTTCTAAAGGGTTTGGCTAAAGGAGTTGTTGCTTATAAAGTGTTTTGCTGACAGGTTGTTACTTCTAAGGGGTTTTTGTTAAAGGGTTTTTACTTATAAATTGTTTCGCTAAGGGGTTGTCATTTTTCAAATTTGAGACTAAAAAGTTGCCTCTTTCAAATTCTGAGACTAACGGGCTATCACATCTGATCTCCGATCTAGCGATTATTACATTTCAACTGTTATATGCGTTGGTGAGTTGTTATTTATTAATCATACAGCTTATGTCTGATCACTTTTATGCTGCTAAAATGTTTTCACTTCTAAATTCTGATACTAATTGGTTGTTCCATATTGTCACTTCTAACTATATAGCTAAATAGTTCTACACCAAATGGCTAATGGGTTGTCACTTCTGAGCACTGACATCAATGGGCTATCACCTGCAAAAAAGTGTTGTTAACGGGTTTCCGTCTCTAAACTGTGATGATGATTATGGGTTGTTGTTATTAAATTGGGTTATTAATTTGTTCCATCTAAGCCAACGGTCCCAAACCTTTTAAAACCCAATGTCCATTTTATCAAATATTATTTTCTAATGCCCCTTTTGCCAGGTATTATTTTCCTTTTTTTCAAGAAGTATTTCATGCCCCCCTTTTGCCTAGAATTATTTTCTAATACCCCTTTCATCAAGTATTATTTTTTCTAATACCCCTTTCATCAAGTATTATTTTCTAATGCCTTCTTTTCCCAAGAATTATTTTATAATTAGTGATCTGGCAACCTTCGTGTCACGTGACACGAAGGTCACTAATTTCTTCGTGAATCAGATTCTAATTCATTAATTTCCAGATCACTAATTTCTAAAAAAAATCGTTGCCAGATATTTTTCTGAATTCTGTAATCAATTATAATGTTCGGATATTTTTTGAGCGACTGTACTTGATGACTAAAATTTTAGAAGGAAGTCATTTAATGTATAGTTATTTCGTTGGTTGTTGTTGTTTTACCTCTGAGCGGCACTTTTTTGCACACCATGGGCTAAATGGCCAGGTCACATGGACCCCGAAGGCTCAGAGAAGGTTGCTGGGAGAGGACCTACTGGAACAGCTGTTGGGAGACAGATGGTAGCCTCCCGTCAAGGCCATCCAGCGTGTTCTTTAACGTGCACAGGGTATGGCTCTCCGAAGGCTCAGAGAAGGTTCAGAGAAGGTTGGGGGAGCTCTCCGAAGACCCCGAAGGCTCAGAGAAAGTTGGGGGAGGGGACCCACTGGAACAGCTGTTGGGAGACAGATGGTAGCCTCCCGTCAAGGCCATCCAGCGTGTTCTTTAACGTGCACAGGGTATGGCTCTCCCGCACACGGGGCCATGGCTTAACGTTCCATCCGACGGACGGCGGTCTTTCCAAGCCCCTCGGTGTCCCCTACTGACCGTGGGCAGGGCGGGGAATTTTACTGAGATAAATCTCAACGCTGACTCAGTTGGGACTCGTACCTGAGAACAACAGATTACGAGCCTGGCGCGCTACCGACTGAGCCACCCCCGCCCCAGTTATTTCGTTTGTTTAGGAATTGGTAAGGTTATTCTTGATAGATTGCAGGTTTGTTCACAAACATGATTGTGTCGCTTATCGAGTGTTGTAAAAATCCTTATTTTATGATTTGAGTGGAGATAGTAAGAATTACAGAGGAAACAACTCTTTGTAGGAGTAGTGATAAAGTGCTATGTTCTTCTGAAGTTTATTTTCATACTGATGAAGATTTGTGTTGTTTGAATTTAGTTCATATAAATGTTTTCATTCATACTTTTGTAATAAATTACTTTATTTTAGAATTATTGTTGCTAAATATTATTTTTGAACTCAATTACCTTCCGTTTAATTTATAACAATATTTTAAATGCCACTTTTCCCAAGTATTATTTCCTCTTTTGCGAAGAAGTATTTTCCAATGCCTCTTTTATCAAGTGTTATTTTCTAAATGCCCCTTTTACCAAGAAGTATTTTCTAATGCTTCTTTCATCAAGTATTATTTCCCTTTCGTCTACAAATATTTTTCATTGCTCCCTATTATCAAATATAATTTTCCATTATTCTCTCTTCCCAAAACGTATTTTCCAGTGCCATCTTTTAACCAAGTATTATTCCCTAGCGATTTTTTTTTCTTTTCTTGTTTTCAAGAATTATTTTTAATGCCTTTTTTTTTTTAAGAATTATTGTCTAATGTCTTTTTCTTTTTTCAAGAATTATTTTTAAATGCAGCCTTTTAACAAGTATGTATTATTTTCCCAAAAAGTATATTCTAACACCCCCTTTTATCAAGTATTATTTCCCCTTTTACCAAGAAGTATTTTAAAATGCCCCTTTTTCATCAGGTATTATTTCCTCTTTTACCAAGAAGTATTTTAAAATGCCCCCTTTTATCAAGTATTATTTCCCCTTTTACCAAGAAGTATTTTAAAATGCCCCTTTTTCATCAGGTATTATTTCCTCTTTTACCAAGAAGTATTTTAAAATGCCCCCTTTTATCAAGTATTATTTCCCCTTTTACCAAGAAGTATTTTAAAATGCCCCTTTTTCATCAGGTATTATTTCCTCTTTTACCAAGAAGTATTTTAAAATGCCCCTTTTTCATCAGGTATTATTTCCTCTTTTACCAAGAAGTATTTTAAAATGCCCCTTTTCCATCAGGTATTATTTCCTCTTTTACCAAGAAGTATTTTAAAATGCCCCTTTTATCAAGTATTATTTCATAAAGTTCCATCTTCCAGAAAGTATTTTCCAACGCCCCCCTTTACCAAGTATTATTTCTAATGCCTTTTTTATCCCAAGAATTATTTCCTAATGCCTTCTTTTAACAAATATTATTTTCTAATGCCCCCTCTTCCAGAAAAGTATATTCTAACATCCTCTCTTTTACTGCCTAGAATTATTTTCTAATAACCCTCTTATCAGGTATTATTTTCTAATGCCTTCGTTTCCAAAGAATTATTTCCAATGCCGCTTCTTGCGAAGTATTATTTCTTAAATATTTTCTAATACCCCTCTCATCAGGTATTAATTTCTAATGCATTCTTTTCCAAGAATTATTTTCCAACGCCGCTTTTCACAAAGAATTATTTTCTAATGCCGCTTTTGACGAAGTATTATTTCCTAAATGCCCCTTTTGCCTAGAAGTATTTTCTAATACCTCTTTTATAAAGTATTATTTTCTAAATGTCCCTTTTACCAAGTATTATTTCTCCTTTTGCCAAGAAATATTTCATTCCCCCTTCTGGATAGAATTATTTTCTAATGCCCCTTTTATCAAATATTATTTTCTAATGCCTCCTTTTACAAAATATTATTTTCTAATGCTCCTTTTAGTATCCCCCCCCCCCTCCTTCATGGGAAATTCACCCATATGGGCGAATACTACACCCACCAATATTCGTAAGATTCAGGTCTTACAAAACAAGATTTTGAGAACTGCAGTCGATGCCCCCTGGTTTGTCATTAACAGACAACTCCATAAAGACCTGGGCATCGACCATATATATATAGACACATATAAAACGCACCTCAAAAAGTTTTTTTTGAGGCTGTAAGCAATAATCCCAATGAGATTATTTCTTCTCCGATTCTTTACGATCATACTGTTTTGAACAAGTACAAGAGGCTTAAAACGGTAGCGTTCTCTGAGGAGACCTACCCGTTTTAGGTTTCTTATACAATTTTACTGCTATTTTTAGCTTCTCTTATGTTTGCTCTTTAGGGGCCCATCTAAGCGTGGTTTACTTATATATTTTGTTCTTACTCATGCCAAATAGGCATATCTTTATGATGGAGATGGTTAGAGGTAAAATTATTGCCCGGTACATCGAATATGATTATACGATCTACGATTACGCCCAAATCAAACAAAGAACGCCTATTATGACAGAAGATTTGATTCTAGCAAAAATTCCAAACAGAAATGGAAATATGTCAAAGATATTTTGAGTAGAAATAAATGTAAGTCAATAGTAGGAGACATTTCTTCTGATGATACAATTATTACTGATGACTATGTGAAATCCAATGCGTTCAATAACTATTTTCGTGATAACGTTAACTAATACAACCAAACTGAAAAATTTCACGGCAATTATAAATATCAAATTGAGTGCATATACCAGACATTTTATGTCATGCCAATTGTTACTCAAGAGATCAGTAACATAGTGAATGATCTAGGAGCTGATAAGTCACCAGGTATAGATGACATAAATATTAATGTAATTAAAAAAGTTATGCATATAATAAAAGAACCTTTGTGCTACATATTTAATTTATCAATAATAAACGAAGTATTCCCGGATAAACTGAAAATTGCCAGAATTCTTCCCATATATAAATCAGGTGATAAAGAAAATATAGAAAACTACAGACCTATTTCAATTTTGTCAATCTTCTCGGAAAACTTTGAAAAACTAATTTGTACACGTCTTACTAAATTCTTAGATAATATGAAAATTATTACACAACAACAATATGGTTTTCAAAATAAAAAATCTACTCAGACAGCCATTGCAGATTTATATGAGCATATTGTCAATCATTTGGATGCAGGTCACATTGGATTAGCTGTATATCTTGATTTTACGAAAGCGTTTGACAGTATTAACCACGAAATTTTGTTAAAAAAATTAAATTTTATGGCCTGAGACGTAAAATAAACAACTGGTTAAGAAGCTACTTATTTCAGACGAAAGCTTTTGTAGAAGTAAATGGTAGTATGTCAGATGAACGTTATATTTACAAAGGTGTGCCTCAAGGTTCAATTCTTGGTCCGATCCTTTTCCTTCTCTACATTAACGATTTAGCAAAGTTGTACATTAATTCAAAGATGTTATTATATGCTGATGATACAAGTCATCGATTTCAACCAAGATTCTGCAAGCCTGATTAGCAGTGTTAACTACTCTCTAAATATTATATCTGAATGGTGCAGACATAACAATTTATTAATAAATGTCAAGAAATCCAAATACATGATTTATAAAAATAAAAATAGCGATGAGAAATGTTTCGATGTGAAGATTAATGAAATTAAGCTAAAGAGATGCACTGAATATAAATTCTTAGGAATATGGATCGATGAAAATCTGAACCGGTCATTTCACGTAAAGCAGCTGAGAATCACTCTGTCAAGGAATATTGGTAAGATTGGTAAAATATGTCATCTGGTTAACAAACAAATTTTGACAAATTTATACTACTCTTTCATTTATTCTTATATAACATATGAAATCTTAGTCTGGGGTAATACTTATTCTTCAGAAAAGAATTGTTAGATATATTGTTGGGAAAAGATATTATGATCCCGTGGCACATTTATTTTCTGAGGTTAAAATTCTTAATGTCTATAATAATTACAAACTGATATCAGGAAACTTTGTGTATTCGATTACAATGAGATTGATTAAATTGGATAGATTTAAAGACTATTTTCAGAGTCTTTCGAATTTTCATAATTATGAAACACGTCATAGAGAGGATCTGAGTATACCGATGTGTCGATTGTCAATTGGGCAGAGATCTATCAAATATAATGCAGTAAATATTTGGTCTGAACTTCCAGATGATGTTAAAAATGCAAAATCTTTAAATTTATTTAAAATCAAATGTAGAAATTTTCTTTTTACAAAACAATGAAGCCTTCTTTTATATATCAGTGTAATATGTCTCATAACCATTTAACCGTTTATACTATTGAATTATTGTACTGTTTGAATTATTATATACATTACTGTTGTCATAATTGAACTTTAAAGGAAATAGTGAGCATTAACTAAAAATAAGCGTCAGCTTACTGTGCTCTCCTTTTTTGTTTCGCCTTTCCTACTAATCACTAATATTTCATATGATTGTTTTTTTCCTTTTCTAATGCAATTGATATTTTTCAGTTATTTCACTTCTCGATGTGGCCGAGTGGTTAGCGCGCTTGGCTACTGATCTAAGGGACCTGGGTTCGAGCTCCGGGTAAGGCACGGCTGTTTGTGTCGTTTTTCTGCTGAGTTCCTGCCATCCTCTCAGACCTTCTACTAGGCACATAAACTGACAAGCTCCTGTCAGACCTCTACGGCAAGCAGCTGCTTGAGGGGGTATTTATTTTACACTCGCTCGAAAAAATATCCGAACACTATGGTTGATTACAGAATTCAGATAAAATATCTGGCAACGATTTTTTTAGAAAATAGTGATCTGGCAACCTTCGTGTAACGTGATTACAGAATTCAGGAAAAATATCTGGAACGTGTACAGCAACTGTACACGCTCCAGTTACCATTCACAGCAAACTGGAGCGTGTGCAGTCACTGCACACGCTCCAGCTTGCTGTGAACGGTAACTGCACACGCTCAATATTTCCGTGAGTGAGCCCACACGATCTTGTATCAAAATAATATGACCACCAACAGTCGCTCAAAAAAATATCCGAACACTATGGTTGATTACAGAATTCAGAAAAAATATCTGGCAACGATTTTTTTTAGAAATTAGTGATCTGGCAACCTTCGTGTCACGTGACACGAAGGTTGCCAGATCACGACTGTACGATTACAAGTGTTTCTACCCTACACGTGACAAATTCTAATCTTTAACCTATCAGGATGAACTTGTATAAACTGACTTTGTAGTGGTTTTAATTGACTTTGTAGTGGTTTTAATTGACTTTGTAGTGGTTTTAATTGACTTTGTAGTGGTTTTAATTGACTTTGTAGTGGTTTTAATTGACTTTGTGGTGGTTTTAATTGACTTTGTAGTGGAAACATTGTAGTCGTTTCAAATTGTATAAACTGGTATAAACTGACTTTGTAGTGGTTTTACTTGACTTTGTAGTGGTAACATTGTAGTCGTTTTAAATTGTATAAACTGGTATAAACTGACTTTGTAGTGGTTTTACTTGACTTTGTAGTGGTAACATTGTAGTCGTTTTAAATTGTATAAACTGGTATAAACTGACTTTGTAGTGGTTTTACTTGACTTTGTAGTGGTAACATTGTAGTCGTTTTAAATTGTATAAACTGGTATAAACTGACTTTGTAGTGGTTTTACTTGACTTTGTAGTGGTAACATTGTAGTCGTTTTAAATTGGCGATGACCAATTTAAATGGTCATCGCCAATTTAAAACGTTCTCAACTGTTTACAAATATACTAAGTATTATAGCTGTTTAAACACACGGATTTGTAGAGTCCAATGGGGAAAATATGTTTGCAAGTGCTGAGATCATGAATAAAAAAAAGAAAAATAAATACCCCCTCAAGCAGCTGCTTGCGACAGAGGTCTGACAGGAGCCTGCCAGTTTATACGCCACAGTTGGGTTGTTTTACCTCTGAGCGGCACTTTTTTGCACACCATGGGCTAAATAGCTAGGTCACATGGACCCCGAAGGCTCAGAGAAGGTTGGGGGAGGGGACCCACTGGAACAGCTGTTAGGAAACAGATGGTAGCCTCCCGTCAAGGCCATCCAGCGTGTTCTTTAACGTGCACAGGGTATGGCTCTCCCGCACACGGGGGCACGGCTTAACGTCCCATCCGACGGGCGTCGGCCTTTCCAAGCCCATCGGTGTCCCCTACTGACCGTGGACAGGGCGGGGAATTTTTCGGAGATAAATCTCAACGCTGACCCAGCTGGGACTCGAACCTGGGAACTACAGATTACGAGCCTGGCGCGCTACCGACTGAGCCACCCCCGCCCCCTTATACGCCACAGTAGAAGGTCTGAGAGGATGGCGGGACCTCAGCAGAAAAACATTACTACATCCATGCCTTAACCGGGGCTCGAACCCAGGTTCCATACAAATCAGTAGCCCAGCGTGCTAGCCACTCGGCCACGGGGATGGTCAATAGGGGAGGCAAAGAAAAGATCCAAGGTGTCTTCTTATATGGTAAATAGAATATAACATAGATAATTTTAGAAATATATGGAGAAATCGTGTTAAATTTAACGAATAGTCGTGTTAGTCGCCTGGTCATTAGATAGGGAACTTCAATCCAATTTTACGATCGAATTAATACCGAAATTGTGAACGTTAAAGAACCCACTGGATGGCCTTGGCGAGTCTCCTAACAGTTGTCCTGTAGGTCCCCTTCACCATACCTTCTCTGAGCCCTTGGGGTCCTTGTGACCTGGACATTTTTTTTTTGCGACATTAGGACAGAGAAGAATCCTAGAAGCTACTCCTAGCTTTTACAGGCCTTCTCATACAAGGACATGCCCTACTACGACGGAAGTCACTGCTGACCACTGTCTTAATTTAGCATTTATCTATATTTAATATATATATAAAATTTAATATATATATATTTAAACATTTAGCCCAATGTTTTCAAAAAAAGTGTCACTCAGAGATAACACAACAACTAAACAATCCGAAATCGTCTTCTTAGAATTCAATGACGAATTTGTGGCATATAACTTATTACGATTGAAAAGGTATGCCGAAGAAAAGAACTATCAGTTTCAGCTTTCTAAAATGAAATTCTGTTTCTGGCTCTGATGCAAAATACAGATTAACCAAAAAAAAAAGATCATGAAAAAGCTACAAAGAATGCACTAAACATGGTATTCCACTAACCCTAGTTCAGCTGCAATACACTAAATCCTTAAAAGTTAGGTAAAACATCATGTAGGAACGTTAATCAGAAAAAGAGAAACATTATAGCGACACTGGATGTTCATTCCAGCGGCCATTTCCATGGTTACATCAGTACAATGGCGGGTCCCTGACTCCTATGCTAGCGGTTGCCAACATTAGAGACCGGTTAGTTGCCTCACCAGTCATTTCGAAGGAAGTAGTTCTTACCTGATAGGCAGAATCTTCACCTCGTCTGTCCCACAGGGCCATGGGCCAGAATCACACTATATCTTCCACACTTCACAAAAGGTCACAGGTCATGTCGGCACAGAGTAAGTAAGGTCACCAATGTCAGCTCTCCGTGTAAATACACATTTCTCCCACACACCACCACTGGTTGACGAAATTCGCCAGACACCGAGCTGCTCAGACGGCCTGATCCCGACCCGTACTGGCAGCTGACTGGCTGACGAGCGGCTCGCGCGCCTTCACGTGGTGGGCCGGGCCAGCCGAACACCTGACGGGAAGACACCCAAGGTGAACCCACGTAGGGGAGCTCGACCTCGACTCGGCGCCGCTGGAAACTCCAGACCTCATTCAGATAGTGTTGTTGATGCTCTTGTCAAATAACGTGTGGTTTTTCATTCTTCACAGCCGTATCCGTTGTGGCTAGAGAACTTGGGAGATTGGGTGTCTTTTGAAGCTTCCTGACGTATGGGTTTACAGCTGGTGGGGTTGGGTTGTTTTACCTCTGAGCGGCACTTTTTTTGCACACCATGGGCTAAATGGCCAGGTCACATGGACCCCGAAGGCTCAGAGAAGGTTGGGGGAGGAGACCCACTGGAACAGCTGTTGGGAGACACATGGTAGCCTCCCGTCAAGGCCATCCAGTGTGTTCTTTAACGTTGGTTTGTTTTACCTCTGAGCGGCACTTTTTTGCACACCATGGGCTAAATGGACAGGTCACATGGACCCCTAAGGCTCAGAGAAGGTTGGGGGAGGAGACCCACTGGAACAGCTGTTGGGAGACACATGGTAGCCTCCCGTCAAGGCCATCCAGTGTGTTCTTTAACGTTGGTTTGTTTTACCTCTGAGCGGCACTTTTTTGCACACCATGGGCTAAATGGCCAGGTCACATGGACCCCGAAGGCTCAGAGAAGGTTGGGGGAGGAGACCCACTGGAACAGCTGTTGGGAGACACATGGTAGCCTCCCGTCAAGGCCATCCAGTGTGTTCTTTAACGTTGGTTTGTTTTACCTCTGAGCGGCACTTTTTTGCACACCATGGGCTAAATGGACAGGTCACATGGACCCCGAAGGCTCAGAGAAGGTTGGGGGAGGGGACCCACTGGAACAGCTGTTGGGAGACAGAGGGTAGCCACCCGTCAAGGCCATACAGGTGTTCTTTAACGTACACAGGGTATGGCTCTCCCGCACATGGGGCACGGCTTAACGTCCCATCCGACGAACGGCGGCTTTTCCAAACCCATCGGTGTCCGCTACTGACCGTGGGGAGGGCGGGGAATTTTGCGGAGATAAATCTCAACTCTGATCCAGCTGGGACTCGAACCTCGGAACTACAGATTACGAGCCTGGCGCGCTACCGACTGAGCCATCCCCGCCCCCTGACGTATGGGTTTACAGCTGGTGGGGTCTTAAGGAGTGGGTCACTTTAATAAAAGTGAGTAGTGGCCGAGTGGTTAGCACGCTTGGCTACTGATCTAAGAGACCTGGGTTCGAGCCCCGGAATTAGGCATGGATGTGTGTGTCGTTTTTCTGCTGAGGTCCTGCCATCCTCTCAGATCTCCTACTGTGGCATATAAACTGACAGGCTCCTGTCAGACCTCTGTGGCCAGCAGCTGCTTGAGGGGGTATTTATTATTATTATTTATTTTATCTAATACTTCGTCGTGTGTTTTGGTTGGTTGCTTTACCTGTGAGTGGCACTTTTTTGCACTTTATGGGCTAAATGGCCAGGTCACATGGACCCCGAAGGCTCAGAGAAGGTTGGGGGAGGGAACCCACTGGAACAGCTGTTGGGAGACAGATGGTAGCCTCCCGTCAAGGCCATCCAGCGTGTTCTTTAACGTGCACAGGGTATGGCTCTCCCGCACACGGAGCCACGGCTTAACGTTCCATCCGATGGACGACGGCCTTACCAAGCCCATCGGTGTCCCTACTGACCGTGGGCAGGGCGGGGAGTTTTGCGGAGATAAATCTCAACGCTGACCCAGCTGGGACTCGAACCTGGGAACTACAGATTACGAGCCTGGCGCGCTAGCGACTGAAAAACCACGCCACGATATAAAAATAGATTCTAGTCTTCACAACGTTTAAATATTACGAACAAAACAGAAGAGTCAGGGAAATGCGTTTTAATTTGCAAATGAATTGATATTTTCTCAACATTTTTCCTTCTGACTTTTGATTGATAACCTCTTACAATTAGACAAATACACGAACTAAGGAAAATTGGCAATATTAGGTTTTTATTGTTTTATTTCTGAACAGAAAATTTTGTACTTTATTTATTACAATTTACTTTTTATTTTATTTATAACAATGTCTAAATGGCCAGGTTCGGATTTGCTTATGCTGTGAACATAATAAGCTAACTGGCAAGGTTACAAGAACCCCAAAGGGAAGGTGAAACCAGGTCGTCCCTTCGATGCTATACTTTGATATGTTCTAAGATGGATTCCTTGGCCTAATGCCTCTTAATTCCCAAAATAACTCGTCAGCTAATTATATATTACAATAATACCTTTAACTAAAGTCTCTCAGGTTCCACAACCCACACCATGGACTAATTAAACACCTTAGACAAATGCCTCTTAGTTCCCCAAAACACACCGTGAGCAGTTTAATCTAGAGCATATCCGTTGGACTAATGCCTCTTAGTTACCACAAATCATAAGCTAATCACCTTTGGGCAAACACCTTTGACAAATTCCCCAAAACACACCGTGAGCAATTTAATCTATAGCATATCCCTTGGACTAATGCCTCTCAGTTACCACAAACCATGAGCTAATTTCACGCCTTTGGCAAATACCTTGGACAAATTCTCCGAAAAACACCGTGAGCAGTTTAATCTAGAGCATATCCCTTGGAGTAATGACTCTCAGTTACCACAAACCATGAGCTAATTTCACACCTTTCGGCAAATACCTTGGACAAATTCTCCGAAAAACACCGTGAGCAGTTTAATCTAGAGCATATCCCTTGGAGTAATGACTCTCAGTTACCACAAACCATGAGCTAATTTCACACCTTTGGGCAGACACCTTGGACAAATTCCCCAAAAACAGACCCTGAGCAGTTTAATCTAAAGCATATCCGTTGGACTAATGCCTCTCAGTTACCACAAACCATGAGCTAATTTCACACCTTTGGGCAAACACCTTTGACAAATTCCCCAAAACACACCGTGAGCAGTTTAATCTAGTGCATATTCCTTGGACTAATGCCTCTTAGTTACCACAAATCATAAGCTAATTTCACACCTTTGGGCAGACACCTTGGACAAATTCCCCAAAAACAGACCCTGAGCAGTTTATATATATATAACAGACAGAGATATTTATATATATATATAAACAGACCCTGAGCAATTTATATATACTGCCTCTCAGTTACCACAAACCATGAGCTAATTTCACACCTTTGGGCAAACACCTTTGACAAATTCCCCAAAACACACCGTGAGCAATTTAATCTATAGCATATCCCTTGGACTAATGCCTCTCAGTTACCACAAACCATGAGCTAATTTCACACCTTTCGGCAAATACCTTGGACAAATTCTCCGAAAAACACCGTGAGCAGTTTAATCTAGAGCATATCCCTTGGAGTAATGACTCTCAGTTACCACAAACCATGAGCTAATTTCACACCTTTGGGCAGACACCTTGGACAAATTCCCCAAAAACAGACCCTGAGCAGTTTAATCTAGAGCATATCCGTTGGACTACTGCCTCTCAGTTACCACAAACCATGAGCTAATTTCACACCTTTGGGCAAACACCTTTGACAAATTCCCCAAAACACACCGTGAGCAGTTTAATCTAGTGCATATTCCTTGGACTAATGCCTCTTAGTTACCACAAATCATAAGCTAATTTCACACCTTTGGGCAGACACCTTGGACAAATTCCCCAAAAACAGACCCTGAGCAGTTTATATATATATAACAGACAGAGATATTTATATATATATATAAACAGACCCTGAGCAATTTATATATACTGCCTCTCAGTTACCACAAACCATGAGCTAATTTCACACCTTTGGGCAAACACCTTTGACAAATTCCCCAAAACACACCGTGAGCAATTTAATCTATAGCATATCCCTTGGACTAATGCCTCTCAGTTACCACAAACCATGAGCTAATTTCACACCTTTCGGCAAATACCTTGGACAAATTCTCCGAAAAACACCGTGAGCAGTTTAATCTAGAGCATATCCCTTGGAGTAATGACTCTCAGTTACCACAAACCATGAGCTAATTTCACACCTTTGGGCAGACACCTTGGACAAATTCCCCAAAAACAGACCCTGAGCAGTTTAATCTAAAGCATATCCGTTGGACTAATGCCTCTCAGTTACCACAAACCATGAGCTAATTTCACACCTTTGGGCAAACACCTTTGACAAATTCCCCAAAACACACCGTGAGCAGTTTAATCTAGTGCATATTCCTTGGACTAATGCCTCTTAGTTACCACAAATCATAAGCTAATTTCACACCTTTGGGCAGACACCTTGGACAAATTCCCCAAAAACAGACCCTGAGCAGTTTATATATATATAACAGACAGAGATATTTATATATATATATAAACAGACCCTGAGCAATTTATATATACTGCCTCTCAGTTACCACAAACCATGAGCTAATTTCACACCTTTGGGCAAACACCTTTGACAAATTCCCCAAAACACACCGTGAGCAATTTAATCTATAGCATATCCCTTGGACTAATGCCTCTCAGTTACCACAAACCATGAGCTAATTTCACACCTTTCGGCAAATACCTTGGACAAATTCCCCAAAAACACCGTGAGCAGTTTAATCTATAGCATATCCCTTGGAGTAATGACTCTCAGTTACCACAAACCATGAGCTAATTTCACACCTTTGGGCAAACACCTTTGACAAATTCCCCAAAATACACCGTGAGCAGTTTAATCTAGGATAGGTTCCTTTAAGTAACGCCTCTCGGTTACCACAAACACATAGTGAGCAAATTGAACACTATGTCAGTTCCTTCACCATTTCAGTTACAATCACGATGACGTGACAACAATCTGCATCCTCCGTGGCATCCAACCCACCTACTTCCCGTGTCTCCATGGGAACAGAAGGCACCTGGCAGCAACATCCACTGCCAGCTGTCTCGCGAGCAACACAATTCTCACTTCCTGGTCTTACATTTCAAACGTCGCATTGCAGTGCTCGCGCAGTTCGTCGCTTATGGCTAAATGCACGGACAAACTTCGCTTTCTCTCTGTACTTCCACTTTTTTTGGGGTGCCTTAAGGGCCAAAAAAATTGCACTGCCGCGCAAACTTACGAGAGTCTCCTGTTGCCTTGGCAACGATCCGTGACTGTATCCCGCTGCAGGTAACATCGGCAAGAATTTTTAATTTTTTTTTTTTTGATATTCTCTGTATATTAAAGTGATTCGATCCATTCTAATGAAGGTCAGATCATTATTTGTTAAAGCATGCTCATTACTTTATCGTCAGAAACGTTTCCTTTTCCACTCAGTTTAATCCCTAAAAACGGGAAAACAGAGAACGACTTATTCCTGTCGAGGACATTCCACCCCTAACAAATGGGAGAGGGGGTGGATCAGTCGGTAGCGCGCCAGGCTCGTAATCTGTAGTTCCCAGGTTCGAGTCCCAACTGGGTCAGAGTTGAGATTTATCTCCCCGCCCACGATCAGTAGGGGATACCGATGGACTTGGAAAGGTCGCCGTCCGTCGGATGGGACATTAAGCTGTGGCTCAGTGTGCGGGAGAGTCAAACCCTGTGCACGTTAAAGAACACGCTGGATGGCCTTGACGGGATGCTACCATCTGTATCTCAACAGCTATTCCAGTGGGTCCCCTCCCCCAACCTTCTCTGAGTCTTCGGGGTCCATGTGACCTGGCCATTTAGCTCATGGTGTGCAAAAAAGTGCCGCTCAGAGGTAAAACAACCCAACCCTAACAAATGTTAATATGTATTCGACATGGGTAAAGTTAACAATGTTAGCAAACTTGAAAGCTAAACAACGCGCATAGCTGTGTAAGTGCTGTTCGTCATGCATGACCTGTTATTAAAAGGTTCCAACAGAGGTAATCTTGGAACACGAGACACATTACAAACAACAGCTTAAGGACTTGGAAACTTTTTAACAGAAACTGTCTCAGTCGGTAGCGCGTCAGGCTCGTAATCTGTAGTTCCCAGGTTCGAGTCCCAGCTGGGTCAGCGTTGAGATTTATCTCCGCAAAATTCCCCGCCCTGCCCACGGTCAGTAGGGGACACCGATGGGCTTGGAAAGACAGCCGTCCGCCGGATGGGACGTTAAGCCGTGGCTCCGTGTGCGGGAGAGCCATACCCTGTGCACGTTAAAGAACACGCTGGATGGCCTTGACGGGAGACTACCATCTGTCTCCCAACAGCTATTCCAGTGGGTCCCCTCCCCCAACCTTCTCTGAGCCTTCGGGGTCCATGTGACCTGGCCATTTAGCCCATAGTGTGCAAAAAAGTGCCGCTCAGAGGTAAAACAACCCAACTCAACCCAACCAGTGGGTCTCCTCCCCTAACCTTCTCTGAACCTTCGGGGTCCTTGTGACCTAGCCATTTGGCCCATGGTGTGCAAAAAAGTGCCGCTCAGAGGCAAAACAACCCAACCCAACCCAACCGATGACTCAGTGATGCTTGGGTGAGGGGACCCACTAGATACCTGTTAGGGTGTGGTGGTGCACAGGATATGGTTATATATTAACGTGCACAGGATATGGCTCTTCTGCACATGGACCACGGCTTAACTACTCATCCGACGGACGGTTGGCTTTCCCTCGGTGTCCTCTACTGATCCAGGGCAGAGAGAAATCTCAACACTGGCCCAGGCGAGACTCGAACCTAGGAACCATAGATTACGAGCCTGGCCACCCCCGTCTCTATGTCCATTCTCAAAAGCATTAGAATACTTCTGGGGAGGGGGTGGCTCAGACGGTAACGCGCCAGGCTCGTAATCTGTAGTTCTCAGGTTCGAGTCCCAGCTGGGTCAGCGTTGAGATTTATCTCCGCAAAATTCCCCGCCCTGCCCACGGTCAGTAGGGGACACCGATGGGCTTGGAAAAGGCCCTGTCCGTCGGATGGGACGTTAAGCCGTGGCCCCGTATGCGGGAGAGCCATACCCTGTGCACGTTAAAGAACACGCTGGATGGCCTTGACGGGAGGCTACGATCTGTCTCCCAACCGCTCTTCCAGTGGGTCTCCTCCCCCAACCTTCTCTGAACCTTCGGGTTCCTTGTGACCTGGTCATTTAGCCCATGGTGTGCAAGAAAGTGCCGCTCAGAGATAAAATAACCCAACCCAATTAGAATACTTCTAAATATCTAAATTTTTCACTACAAAATTACATTCATTACATAAAATTAAAACTTCTCAATCCTTATAAAAACACTTTAAAACTTTTTTACTACACACGAGATACTCAGAATTGTTCAATATTTACATTTGTATTTTCTCTCAAAAACTTTTAAACGTCAGTGTTTCAAATAAACGTATAAACCTTTAGTTTCTTATTCTAACACAGTCTTCCAGATAAAAAAATATATCTCTTCTCTGATTGGTCCTTTTGTCTTACCAACAATGGTGCACGCCTCACGCAGACGGTGAGGTTTATCACGCTATGACGTCACTACCTGTCGGTCGACATAATGGCTGCCAGAGAAACTAAAACCGGTTCTGGCAGCATTGTTTTGAAGCCTTTCGTTTGGGGGGCTTTAAGGCAGACGATAATGAACGAAAAGGACGGGAAGCAGCCGACGCATGGCCGATAAATTCACTCCTGACGTCAGAGTAAAAGGCGTCCGCTCAAAACAAAGATGGATTCCTTTCAGTTATAAGGGATTGCGAAAAAGAAAAATTCATTCTTTGTTCTCATTCTATTTTCGCTTCGGAATTATTAAAGTTTGAATAATCTATTGCGGAATTGTAAATTGTGGTAAGTGGTTGGATTATTTCGTCCGTTTGACCGAAATGTACTTTTGGAAACCAAACGTCCATTTGCACTTTTGGAAACCAAATATACATTTGTAATTTTGGAAAACAGGTGTACATTTGCACTTTTCGAAACGAAATGTACAGTGTATATATTGGTTTCGAAAAATATATACGAAACCAAATGTATAGTGTATATATTGGTTTCGTATTATCCGATGGATTTGGAAAACAGATGTACATTTGTACTTTTGGAAATCAAACTTTTGGAAATCAACTTTTGGAAATCACTTTTGGAAAGTACAAATGTACATCTTTTTGGAAAACAGATGTACATTTGTACTTTTGGAAAAATTTTATTATATTTCGAAACCAAATGTATAGTGTATATATTGGTTTCGTATTATCCCGATGGATTTGGAAAACAGATGTACATTTGTACTTTTGGAAAGCAAATGTACATATGAACTTTTGGGAAACAGATATACATTTGCACATTTCGAAAACAAATGTACGTTTGTACTATTGGAAAACAGATGTACATTTGTACCTTTGGAAAACAGATATGCATTTATACTTTTGGAAAAGATATAAACGTTTGTACACCAAAGGTTCATTCGCAATTTTGGGAAACAGATGTACATTTGCACTTTTCGAAACCAAATGTACATTATAATTTGGAAAACAGTTGTACATTTGTACTTTTGGAAAGCAAATGTACATATGAACTTTTGGAAAACAGATATACATTTGCACATTTCGAAAACAAATGTACGTTTGTACTATTGGAAAACAGATGTACATTTGTACCTTTGGAAAACAGATATGCATTTATACTTTTGGAAAAGATATAAACATTTGTACACCAAAGGTTCATTTGTAATTTTGGGAAACAGATGTACATTTGCACTTTTGAAAACCAAATGTACATTTGTGCTGTTGGAAAACAGATGTAGATTTGTACTTTTGTAAACCAAACGTTCATTTGTACTTTTGGAAAACAGATGTACATTTGCACTTTTGTACATCAATTAACATACATTTGTACTGTTGGAAAACATTTGCAGATTTATACTTTTGTAAACTAAACGTTCATTTGTTCTGTTGGAAAACAGATGTGCATTTTTTTTTTACTTTTATACATCAAATGTACATTTGTACTTTTGGAAATCAGATGTACATTTGTACTTTTGGAAATCAGATGTACATTTGCACTTTTGTACATCAAATGTACACTTGTGCTGTTAGAAAACATTTGCAGATTTGTAGTTTTGTAAACCAAACGTTCATTTGTTCTGTTTTGTAAACCAAACGTTCTGTTGGAAAACAGATGTGCATTTTTTTTTTACTTTTATACAACAAATGTACATTTGTACTTTTGGAAAAACTTCAAATACTTTGGTACACCTCAAATACTACCTAACACAGCACACAAAATTTAAGAAGATAATTAATTATTATATTTAGAAGATAAAAATCCAACTTCAGGGAAGCGAATTTTAATTAAAATAATTAATTATAATTAAATTTTATTTTTTATATATATTGCGTCGGTTTTTCATTACGTAACCGACCTTCCATTTTCCTTTTGCTATGTGGGAGTCCCGTGGCCGAGTGGTTAGCGCGCTTGTTTTCTGATCTACGGGACCTGGGTTCGAGCCCCGGGTAAAGCATGGAAGTGTGTGTCGTTTTTCTGCTGAGGTCCTGTCATCCTCTCAGATCTTCTAGTGTGGCATATAAACTGACAGGCTCCTGTCAGACCTCTGTGGCAAGCAGCTGCTTGAGGGGGTATTTTTTTTTTATGTGGGAGTTCAGCTAAAACGTTTGCTTAGGTTTCACCTAGCCCATGCATTTGGAATTTTTAAAGAAATTCCAAAATTTATGAAAGTTATACAACTGTATTTTTAATTATTTGTGAATATTTAAGGAACGTTGTTACAAATACGGTTAGCGCACCAAGCTTTCAACTTACTGTTCCCAATTCGAGTCTCTAGTGTGCCTGCATTCAGATTTATTTCAGCTAGTCCTAACCCTTTCCTCGAGCAGAAAGGGAGGGAAAACTTAGCTGGAAAAGGCAGCCTTAAGTCAGATGGGGCATTAAGCCGTGATCCTTGTGTAGCACATGTTGGTTGGGTTGTTTTACCTCTGAGCGGCACTTTTTTGCACACCATGGGCTAAATGGCCAGGCCACATGGACCCCGAAGGCTCAGAGAAGGTTGGGGGAGGGGACCCACTGGAACAGCTGTTGGGAGACAGATGGTAGCCTTCCGTCAAGGCCATCCAGCGTGTTCTTTAAAGTTGGGTTGTTTTACCTCTGAGCGGCACTTTTTGCACACCATGGGCTAAATGGCCAGGTCACATGGACCCCGAAGGCTCAGAGAAGGTTGGGGGAGGGGACCCACTGGAACAGCTGTTGGGAGACAGATGGTAGCCTCCCGTCAAGGCCATCCAGCGTGTTCTTTAAAGTTGGGTTGTTTTACCTCTGAGCGGCACTTTTTTGCCCACCATGGGCTAAATGGCCAGGTCACAAAGACCCCAAAGGCTCAGAGAAGGTTGGGGGAGGAGGCCCACTGGAACGGCTGTTGGGAGACAGATGGTAGCCTCCCGTCAAGGCCATCCAGAGTGTTCTTTAACGTTAGTTTGTTATAACTCTGAGCGGCACTTTTTTTCACACCATGGGCTAAATGGCCAGGTCACAAAGACCACGAAGGCTCAGAGAAGGTTGGGGGAGGAGGCCCACTGGAACGGCTGTTGAGACACAGATGGTAGCCTCCCGTCAAGACCATCCAGCGTGTTCTTTAACGTTGGTTTCTTTTACCTCTCAGCGGCACTTTTTTGCACACCATGGGCTAAATGGCCAGGTCACAAAGACCCCGAAGGCTCAGAGAAGGTTGGGGAAGGAGGCCCACTGGAACGGCTGTTGGGAGACAGATGGTAGCCTCCCGTCAAGGCCACCCAGCGTGTTCTTTAACGTTGGTTTGTTTTACCTCTGAGCGGCACTTTTTTGCACATCATGGGCTAAATGGCCAGGTCACAAAGACCCCGAAGGCTCAGAGAAGGTTGGGGGAGGAGGCCCACTGGAACGGCTGTTGGGAGACAGATGGTAGCCACCCGTCAAAGCCATCCAGAGTGTTCTTTAACGTTGGTTTGTTTTACCTCAGAGCGGCACTTTTTTGCACACCATGGGCTAAATGACCAGGTCACAAAAACCCTGCAGGCTCAGAGAAGGTTGGGGGAGGAGGCCCACTGGAACGGCTGTTGGGAGAGAGATGGTAGCCTCCCGTCAAGGCCATCCAGCGTGTTCTTTAACGTTGGGTTGTTTTGCCTCTGAGCGGCACTTTTTTGCACACCATGGACTAAATGGCCAGGTTACATGGACCCCGAAGGCTCAGAGAAGGTTGGGGGGGACCCACTGGAACAGCTGTTGGGAGACAGATGGTAGCCTCCCGTCAAGGCCATCCAGCGTGTTCTTTAACCTGCACAGGGTATGGGCTCTCCCACACACGGAGAAACGGCTTAACGTCCCATCCGACGGACGGCGGCCTTTCCAAGCCCATCGGTGTCCCCTACTGACCGTGGGCAGCGGTTTTGCTGAGCTTAATCTCAAAGCTAGCCCAGCTGGGACTCGAACCTGGGAACCGCAGATATCCTCGAGCACTATCGATTGAGCCACCCCCGCCCCTTTGGGTTAAGGGTCAAATCATTGCTTCTAATGTAAACCCCTTCAGCATCACAGTCCACTGACAAAATTAAAAATTTTTAAGCATATATATCGTTTGGAATATGCTTTAAAATTTCGGCACTTACATCTTTTTCCACTTCCAGAGGGCGCTGTTGGAATATTCTGAAAGTGCCAATCGTAATATTTTATCGATATCTATCCAAACCAGGGCGAGGTTGGCTCAGTCGGTAGCGCGCCAAGCTCGCAATCTGTAGTTCCCAGGTTCGAGTCCCAGCTGGGTCAGAGTTGAGATTTATCTCCACAAAAATTCTCCGCCCTGCCCACGGTCAGTAGGGGACACCGATGGGCTTGGAAAGGGCCGCCGTCCGTCGGATGGGACGTTAAGCCGTGGCCCCGTGTGCGGGAGAGCCATACCCTGTGCACGTTAAAGAACACGCTGGATGGCCTTGACGGGAGGCTACCATCTGTCTCCCAACAACTGTTCCAGTGGGTCCCCTCCCCCAACATTCTCTGAGCCTTTGGGGTCCTGTGACCTGGCCATTTAGCCCATGGTGTGCAAAAAAGTGCCGCTCAGAGGTAAAACAACACAACCCCAACATCTTCCATAATTGTTTTTAAGTTTAGGAAGTTTGTAATAATTTTTAGCTTCTGATCTTGTATTTTTACTACGATCTATTTTCTTTTTAATCAAATTAACAAAAAAAGTTTTAATATTATATTTTCAATATATAAGTTTCTGTATGATAATAAGTTCAAGTAATGTAATCTGTCTCTTGAAGTCTCATAATATTTTTTCTAAGTTTTGTAGGTATTATTATTTTGGCTATTACAGATTGGGGAGGGGGGGGGGGCTCAGTCGGTAGCGCGCCAGACTCGTAATCTGTAGTTCCCAGGTTCGAGTCCCAGCTGGGTCAGCGTTGAGATTTATCTCCGCAAAATTCCCCGCCCTTCCCACGGTCAGTAGGGGACACCGATGGGCTTGGAAAGGCCGCCGTCCGTCGGATGGGACGTTAAGCCGTTGTCCCGTGTGCGGAAGAGCCATACCCTGTGCACGTTAAAGAACACGCTGGATGGCCTTGACGGGAGGCTACCATCTGTCTCCCAACAGCTGTTCCAGTGGGTCCCCTCCCCCAACCTTCTCTGAGCCTTCGGGGTCCATGTGACCTGGCCATTTAGCCCATGGTGTGCAAAAAAAGTGCCGCTCAGAAGTGAAACAACCCAACTCTATCCAAACCAAGAAATAATTTTAAATTCATCTCCAAAATTGAAAAGTTAGCTCTTTTCCTCCTCACAAAAAAAAAGTGCCACAAATCATTCGAAATAATCTGTTTTTTTTTTAGAATGAAATATTCACATAAGCAAACTCACCTACAATGCCCAAACAAACCTACAGCATACAAGTCTGTTTTTTTATTGAAAAGCTTTCGCTTTTTGCAGCGAACCGGCGAAATTTAATAGTTCATAAACAGCAGAAACGTTGTGCATCACTTAGCGCGAGAGCAACCTGTTGCCAAGATTACTGCGGTCATCTCCGGAAGCATTCAGTAACACAAAAGGTCACACAAAAGCGGATTCAGCGGCGAAACGTTATCAAAATTTCTAAATTTCATCGCGCCTTAAAACAAAACCATTGTCTACTCATCATCATCATCCTCAAGCAGCCATGGGCTGCGGAGATCCAACCAGACCGTGCAGTTTAATTCTCCAAGCATATCTGTCCTGAGCTACATCTGCTGCATCCGGCCACTGCACACCAATTCTAACAAGGTCCTGTTTGACATTGTCTGCCCACCGCATCCTAGGTCTCCCCCTCCTTCTGAGGCAATAAGGCACACTGTTCATAACCCTATTCGCCAATCTATAATTATTCATACGGGCAACATGGCCATACGGGCAACATGGCCAAACCAACGGAGTCTCTCTCTGCACAATATGCTGCTTAAAGGAGGTTGCAAACTCTTTTGCCTAACCTCATCATTAGTTACAAAGTTGAACACCTAATGCTCAAGATACTGCGTAAGCATCTAGTTTCCTGTTATCTTGTTTACAAAGTGTCCAAGTTTCACTACCATAACTAACCCTAGAAAGAACCAAACTATAGGAAAACTTTAAACAAAAAACAATATCTAAAAAGGATATGGCTTCACAGCAAACAGAAAAGTGTGTAGCAATCAGGTGATGCGTTTTTTGCTTTCTTGAAACAATTGGGTTAGGTTGTTTTAACCTATGAGCGGCACTTTTTTGCACACCATGGGCTATATGGCCTGGTCACAAGGACCCCGAAGGTTCAGAGAAGGTTGGGGGAGGGGAGCCACTGGAACGGCTGTTGGGATACAGATGGTAGCCTCCCGTCCAAGCCATCCAGCGTGTTCTTTAACGTGCAAAGGGTATGGCTCTCCCGCACATGGGGCCAGAGGTTACAAATATCCCGAAAGCTCAGAGAAGGTTGGGGGACGGGACCCACTAGAACGGCTGTTGGGATACAGATGGTAGCCTCCCGTCAAGGCCATCCAGCGTGTTCTTAACGTGCATAGGGTATGGCTCTCCCACACACGGGGCCAGAGGTTACAAAGTTCCCGAAAGCTCAGAGAAGGTTGGGGGAGGGGACCCACTAGAACGGCTGTTGGGATACAGATGGTAGCCTCCCGTCAAGGCCATCCAGCGTGTTCTTAACGTGCATAGGGTATGGCTCTCCCACACACGGGGCCAGAGGTTACAAAGATCCCGAAAGCTCAGAGAAGGTTGGGGGAGGGGACCCACTAGAACGGCTGTTGGGATACAGATGGTAGCCTCCCGTCAAGGCCATCCAGCGTGTTCTTAACGTGCACAGGGTATGGCTCTCCCACACACGAGGCCACGGCTTAACGTCCCATCCGACGGACGGCGGCCTTTCCAAGCCCATCGGTGTCCCCCTACTGACCGTGGGAAAGGCAGGAAATTTTGCGGAGATAAATCTCAACGCTGACTCAGCTGGGATTCGAATCTGGGAACTGTAGATTACGAGCCTAGCGCGCTACCGACTGAGCCACCCTGCCTCACTTTCTTGAAACAAAAGGCCGAAGTCTGTCAGAAGGGGACGTTTTGGCGTGGTCCCCTATGCAGGATGGCGGGGTTTCTCAGTCGGTAGCGCGCTAGACTCGTAATCTGCATTTCCCAGGTTCGAGTCCCAGCTAGGCCAGCGTTGAGATTATCTCCGCGACAAACTCCCCGCCCTGCCCGCGGTCAATAGGGGACACCGATTGGCAGGGGCGTGGCTATGGGGGGTGGGGGAAAGGCTCCCCCCCAAAAATAACTCGGAGTTGGCAAAATTCGAAGCGACTTCATAAAATCTAGGTGAGTTGTGAAAATTTGCAATTTTTTTTTCTTTCTTAAATGAAGGGGAAGTAGCAAAATCTATGGTAGTTTCAAAATCGAGTAACTTGGCAAATATAGGACAGTTGGGGGGGGGGGGGGCGGGGGGGACTCAGTCGGTAGCGCGCCAGGCTCGTAATCTGTAGTTCCCAGGTTTGAGTCCCAGCTGGGTCAGCGTTGAGATTTATCTCCACAAAATTCCCCGCCCTGCCCACGGTCAGTAGGGGACACCGATGGGCTTGGAAAGGCCGCCGTCCGTCGGATGGGACGTTAAGCCGTGGCCCCGTGGTTCTGGAGAGTCATACCCTGTGCACGTTAAAGAACTCGCTGGATGGCCTTGACGGGAGGCTACCATCTGTCTCCCAACAGCTGTTCCAGTGGGTCCCCTCCCCCAACCTTCTCTGAGCCTTCGGGGTCCATGTGACCTGGCCATTTAGCCCATGGTGTGCAAAAAAGTGCCGCTCAGAGGTAAAACAACCCAACCCATAGGACAGTTGGGAAAATGGAAACGGCAAAATTCGAAGCCATTTAGTAAAATACAGGTGAGTTGGCAAAATGTTGGAGAGTTGGCATAATTCGGAGTGACTTGGCAAAATGTTGGAGAGTTGGCAAAATGTTGGAGAGTTGGCAAAATTCAGGTGAGATGTAAAATTGGAATCTTTTTCTGTAAAATTATGTCGTGTTGGCAAAATCGAGGCAACTTCGCAATATCTAGGAGAGTTGGCAAATTTTGGGGAGTTGGAGAAATTCAGAGTGACTTTTGTAAAAATCGCGATAAATGGCGAGATGTAAAAATTGGGATTTTTTTTTTCTTCTGTAAAATTGTGGCGAGTTGGCAAATTATAGGGCAGTTGACAAAATTCGAATCCACTTGGTGAAATACGGAAGAGTTGTGAAAATTTGGATTGTTTTTGTGAAATTAAGGAGAGTTGACAAAATCGAGAAAACTTGGCAACATTTTGGGGAGTTTGAAAAATTTGAAGTGACTTGGCAAATTCAGGAGAGTTCAAAAAATTGAGACTGTTTTTGAGAAATTAAGGGAGATGTGGTAAAATCGAGGCAACTTGGAAAAATCTAGGGAGAGTTGGCAAATTTCGAAACCACTTCGTAAAGTACAGGGGAGTTGTGAAAATTGGAATTATTTTTGTGAAATTAAAGAGTTGTTGAATTGTTTTACCTCTGAGCGGCACTTTTTTGCACACCATGGGCTAAATGACCAGGTCACAAAGACCCCGAAGGCTCAGAGAAGGTTGGGGGAGGGGACCCACTGCAACAGCTGTTGGGAGACAGATGGTAGCCTCCCGTCAAGGCCATCCAGCGTGTTCTTTAACGTGCACAGAGTATGGCTCTCCCGCACACGGTCCACGGCTTAACGTCCCATCCGACGGACGGCGGCCTTTCCAAGCCCATCGGTGTCCCCTACTGACCGTGGGCAGGGCGGGGAATTTTGCGGAGATAAGTCTCAACGCTGACCCAGCTGGGACTCGAACCTGGGAACTACAGATTACGAGCCTGGCGCGCTACCGACTACCCTGTGAATTTAAAGAGAGTTGGCCAAATCGAGACAACTTGGCAAAATCTTGGGGAGTTTGAAAAATTTGAAGTGACTTGACCAATTCAGGAGAGATGTAAAAATTGAGATTGTTTTTTGAGAAATTAAGGAGAGAGAGCAGAATCGAGACAACTTGGAAAAATCTAGGGTAGTTGGCAAAATTCGAAGTCACTTGGTAAAATACAGTGAGTTGTGAAAATTGGGATCAGTTTTGTGAAATTAAGGAGAATCAAGACAACTTGGCAAAATCTTGGGGAGTTTGAAAAATTTGAAGTGACCTGGCAAATTTAGGAGAGGTGTAAAGATTTTGTGAAATTAAGAAGAGTTGGTTACTGATCTAAGGGATCTGGGTTCGAGCCCCGGTAAGGCATGGATGTATGTGTCGTTTTTCTGCTGAGGTCCTGCCATCCTCACAGACCTTCCACTGTGGCATATATCACAGACCTTCCTCTGTGGCAAGCAGCTGCTTGAGGGGGTATTTTTTTATTTTTTTTATTTTTTTTTTTTTGGCCAAATCAAGGGGAGTCAGGAAAATTTATACTGACCTGCTACAAATCAGACAAGATGTAAATATTGGGATTATTTCTGTGAAATTATGGCTAGTTGGCAAAATTGGAGAGTTGGTCAAAACCCCAGAGCGAAAATTTAGGTACAACCTGACAAGAGATATTATTTTCGCAGTTGACAAAATTAGATTTTCGAGTTGAAAAATTTTCAATGTCTCCCCCCCCCCACAAACACAGTCCTTCGCTACGCCCCTTCCAGTGGGCTTAACAAGGCCGCCGCCCGTCGGATGTGACGTTAAGCCGTGGACCCGTGTGTCGGAGAGTCATAACCTGTGCACGTTAAAGACCTTGACGGGAGACACCATCTGTATCGTAACAGCTATCTTGTGGGTTTCCTCCCGAAACCTTCTCTGAGCCTTCGGAGTCCTTGTGACCTGGCCATTTAGCCCATTGTGAGCAAAGAAAAAGTGCCGCCCAGAGGTAAAACAACCCGACCCTTGGAAATCTCCTGACTACTTGGAGTCTTTTGACTTTGCCATTGAGCCCATTCTGCAGAAAAAGTACAGCTCAGAGGTTAGATTGTTTTACCTCTGAGCGGTACTCTTTTTTTTCCCACAATGGGTTAAATGGCCAGCTCACAAGGACACAAAGGTCTCTGAGATGGTTGGGTTATTTTACCTCTGAGCGGCACTCTTTTTTTGCACACAATGCGTACATGGCCAGCTCACAAGGACACAAAGGTCTCAGAGAAGGTTGGTTATTTTACCTCTGAGCGGCACTTCTTTGCACACAATGGGTTAAATGGCCAGCTCACAAGGACACAAAGGTCTCAGAGAAGGTTGGGTTATTTTACCTCTGAGCGGCACTCTTCTTTTGCACACAATGGGTAAATGGCCAGCTCACAAGGACACAAATGTCTCAGAGAAGGTTGGTTATTTTACCTATGAGCGGCACTTCTTTGCACACAATGGGTTAAATGGCCAGCTCACAAGGACACAAAGGTCTCAGAGAAGGTTGGGTTATTTTACCTCTGAGTGGCACTCTTTTTTACACACAATAGGCTAAATGGCCAGGTCACAAGGACACAAAGGTCTCAGAGAAGGTTGGGTTATTTTACCTCTGAGCGGCACTCCTTTTTGCACACAATGGGCTAAATGGCCAGGTCACAAAGATAAAAAGGTGGGTTATTTTACACCTGAGCGGCACTCTTTTTTTGCACACAGTGGGTTTTTTTGCACACAATATCCCAACAGCTGTTCCAGTGGGTCCCCTCCCCCAACCTTCTCCGAGCCTTCTGGGTCCTTGTGACCTGGCCATTTCTCCCATGGTGTGCAAAAAAGTGCCGCTCAGATGTAAAACAACCGAAATCCCAGCAAAAAGGAACGTGAGCAGTGCTCCTACATCCTGTGAGACCTTCTCTCCTCTCTCGAATGGTTTTGTATTAAGACGCCAAGAATTCTAAAAACGCTCATAACTCTTAAACTGTTTTCTATGTGTCCATACAGAAGGACATGCCGATGATTGGGAGGGCTACGTCTGCACGACATAATGAACTGCCAATGATTGGGCCGTTAATCTGCGCTTTAGTGTGCCTGTTGGAAAAGAATGGAGACTTGGAGAAGTTTTGACATGATTTGCAGCTTGTAGTGACGATTTCGAAAAGGCATTGGCGAAGTGATTAAAACAACTCTCCAGGTCGTTATTATCTATCATCTGACTAGACAAAAAACAATCTCTAATCTGAAAAGAACGATTTCGTTTCTCCAGACTTCGCACCAATCACAGGATGAATTTCGATGAGGTTATGATGGTTTAGGCTGCTGAAATATTTCATAGGAAATTAGATTTTTGAATGGCCAAAGTCTTTCGATTCTATTCACCTTTTGCATTTGTTTGCTTCTCTGTCTGTCTGTTCTTTTGTTTGTCTGTCTCTTTGCTTATTTCTCTGGTTGTCTGTCCTTCTTTCTGTATGTCTATCTGTTTGTTGTCTCTTTGCTTGTCTGTTTCTCTGTATGTTTGTTTGTCTGTCTGTTTCTTGTCTGTATCTCTGTTCTGTGTTTTTCTCTTTGCTTGTCTGTTTGTTTGCTTATCCGTCTCTCTGTATGTCTGTTTGCTTGCTTATGCGTCTCTCTGTATGTCTGTCTGTTTGTTTGCTTATCTGTCTCTCTGTATGTCTGTATGTTTCTATGTTAATCTGTCTATCTCTATGCCTGTCTGTTTGTTTGCTTATCTGTCTCTCTGTATGTCTGTCTGTTTGTTTGCTTATCTGTCTCTCTGTATGTCTGTCTGTTTCTTTGCTTATCTGTCTCTCTGTATGTCTGTCTGTTTGTTTGCTTATCTGTCTCTCTGTGTGTCTATCTGTTTGTTTGTCGGTCTGTTTGCTGGTCTGTCTGTTCGCATTTTCTCTGTCTCTTTGTTTATTTGTCGATTTCTCTGCATGTCTATCTTTCGTTTGTTTGTCTGTCTTTCTCTCTGCACATCTGTTTGTTTGTCTGTCTATCTATCTCTCTCTATATATATTCTTTTTTGTCTGTCTGTCTCTTTCCTTTTCTCTCTGTCTGTCTGTCTGTCTGTCTGTTCGTTTGTTCCACAACAACTTCGAGTTGGATGAATCATTCTCATTTTAGAAAAATAAGTGTAGGAAATTTTAAGATAAACTAAATACGACTCTTAGAAGCAAAAATTAGAAGCATTGTCATATATATGAGCAGCACTTTTGCTGACATAACACGCTAAATGGTGAAGTCACAGGAACCCCCAAACTATTGCAGGTGGTGATATCTCTGTCGATAGCACCCAAGAGTTATCAGAGCTCATTATCGGATTCGCTGAACTGCTGTTAAGAGATCGTTTGGGTCGACTTTTTCACCACTGAGCACCACATTTGTGCATACAGTGGATTTTAACGTCCAAGTCACAAGGACCCCAAAGGCTCCGAGAAGGTTGTAGTACGGGATTCTACTGGACAGCTGTTAGAAGGAAGATGGGAACCTCCCATCAAGGTCATCCAGTGTGTTCTTTAACCTTTACAAGGTTATGGATCTCCCGCACACTGAACCGCGATTTTTTCTCCCGCGCACTGAACCGCGTGTCACGTGACACGAAGGTTGCCAGATCACTAATTTGTAAGAAAATCGTTGCCAGATATTTTTCTCAATTCTATAATCAACCATAGTGTTCGGATTTTTTTTAAGCGACTGTACAAAATAACGTTACATTAATGTCTATTATAATATTGCTGAACTGACGTTTGAGATAAATAAGACTCCTAATGCACGTTTCATTCATAAAAGGATTTTTCGAAACGTAAACGTATTTTTTTTCCCAAAAGTTGTTCGTTTCGATTTGCACAGTAATTTTCTGGAATCTATCTAACTTGTAAATTGTGGCATGGGTGTAATCTGTGCGTGAACCAAACACATTGTCCCAAGTTTAGATCCAATAATAGATACACTATATTGCAAAAATCGTCCGGACACTTTCATGTTAAGTGAACGAATAGCCACATTCAAATCTACAAACTTTGAAAATAAACTATTTACGGAAAAAAGTCACTAGACATAAATTGTAAATCTCGGTCAGAGCTTTCTAAATCTCTATTTTCTGTAATATTAATCTAATATTTAAAGAGTTATGGAAGCTGAAACATTTAAGTGAAACTTTGGCTAGTTTTGAAAATTTATTTCAAAAAGTCAAATCCCAACTGTTGTAACAAGTCGTTCGCAATATAAATGCGATATTTGAATTTTGTGTAAGGATTTTTGAAGTTTTCATCAATTTGGAGGGGAAATGTTTTGGAAGTGTGGTGTATGATAGCATCTGTTGTTAAATATTATAGCTTCCATAACTCTTTAAATATTAGATTAATATTGTAGAAAATAGAGATTTAGAGAGCTCTGACCGAGATCTTCAATTTATGTCTAGTGACTTTTTTCCGTAAAAAGCTTATTTTGAAAGTTAGGTAGATTTGAATGTGGCTATTCGTTCACTTAATATGGAAGTGTCCAGATACTTTTTGCAATATAGTGTAAATGATGCATTACGTCATATAAATGAAGCTTCCAGTGGAAGAAGGGGTGGGGGTGGCTCAGTCGGTAGCGCGCCAGGATCGTAATCTATAGTTCTCAGGTTCGAGTCGCAGCTGGATCAGCGTTGAGACTTATCTCCGCAAAACTCCCCGACCTGCCACGGTCAGTAGGGGACACCGGCTAGGAAAGTCCGCCGTCCGTCGGATGGGACGTTAAGCTGTGTCTCCTAGTACAGGAGAGCCATACCCTGTTCACGTTAAAGAACACACTGGATGGCCTTGACGGGAGGCTACCACCTGTCTCCCAACCGCTTTTCCAGTGGATCCCCTCCCACAACCTTCTCTGAGCCTTCGGGGTCCTTGTGACCTGACCTGGCGCGCTACCGACTGAGCTACCCACACCCCTTCTTCCACTGGAAGCTTAATTTATATGACGTAATGCATCATTTACACTATATTGCAAAAAGTATCTGGACACTTCCATATTAAGTGAACGAATAGCCACATTCAAATCTACCTAACGTTGAAAATAAGCTTTTTACGGAAAAAAGTCACTAGACATAAATTAAAGATCTCGGTCAGAGTTCTCTAAATCTCTATTTTCTACAATATTAATTTAATATTTAAAGAGTTATGGAAGCTATAATATTTAACAACAGATGCTATCACACACCACACTTCCAAAACATTTCCCCTCCAAATTGATGAAAACTTCAAAGTCCTTACACAAAATTCAAATATCGCATTTATATTGCGAACAATTTGTTACAACAGTTGTGATTAGACTTTTTGAAATAAATTTTCAAAACTAGCCAAAGTTTCACTTAAATGTTTCAGCTTCCATAACTCTTTAAATATTAGATTAATATTACAGAAAATAGAGATTTAGAAAGCTCTGACCGAGATTTACAATTTATGTCTAGTGACTTTTTTCCGTAAACAGTTTATTTTCAAAGTTTGTAGATTTGAATGTGGCTATTCGTTCACTTAACATGAAAGTGTCCGGACGATTTTTGCAATATAGTGTATCTATTATTGGGTCTAAACTTGGGACAATGTGTTTGGTTCACGCACAGATTACACCCATGCCACAATTTACAAGTTAGATAGATTCCAGAAAATCACTGTGCAAATCGAAACGAACAACTTTTGGGAAAAAAAGGTGAATACGTTCCGAAAAATCCTTTTATGAATGAAACGTGCATTAGGAGTCTTATTTATCTCAAACGTCAGTTCAGCAATATTATAATAGGAATTAATGTAACGTTATTTTGTACAGTCGCTTAAAAAAAATCCGAACACTATGGTTGATTACAGAATTGAGAAAAAATATCTGGCAACGATTTTTTTTAGAAATTAGTGATCTGGCAACCTTCGTGTCACGTGACACGCGGTTCAGTGTGCGGGAGAAAAAATCGCGGTTCAGTGTGCAGGAGATCCATAACCTTGTGAAGGTTAAAGAACACACTGGATGACCTTGATGGGAGGTTCCCATCTTCCTTCTAACAGCTGTCTAGTAGAATCCCGTCCTACAACCTTCTCGGAGCCCTTGGGTCCTTGTGACTTGAACGTTAACCTTCGTGTCACGTGACAACGTCGCAACCTTCGTGTCACGTGAGACGAAGGTTTCCAGATCACTAATTTCTAAAAAAAAATAGCGTTGCCAGATATTTTTTATGAATTCTGTAATCAACCATAGTGTTAGGATACTTTTTTGAGCGACTGTAGGTGGTCATATTATTTTGATACTAGATCGTGTGGGCTCACTCACGGAAATATTGAGCGTGTGCAGTAACTGCACACGCTCCAGTTTGCTGTGAACGGTAACTGGAGCGTGTACAGTTGCTGTACACGCTCCAGATATTTTTTCCGAATTCTGTAATCACGTGACACGAAGGTTGCCAGATTACTAAGTTCTAAAAAAATCGTTGCCAGATATTTTTTCTGGATTCTGTAATCAACCACAGTGTTCGGATACTTTTTTAATATATATAATGTGTATGAATATATAATGCAATGAATATGGAGCTTGTGCAGTTACCATTCACAGCAAACTGGAGCGGTTGCGGTTAATGTTCACACCACATTGGATCGTGTGAGCTCACAAAGACCTGGATCGTGTGGGCTCACTCACGGAAATATTCAGCGTGTGCAGTTACCGTTCACAGCAAACTGGAGCGTATGCAGTAACTGCACACGCTCCAGTTTGCTGTGAACGGTAACTGGAGCGTGTACAGTAGCTGTTCACGCTCCAGATATTTTTCCTGAATTCTATAATCACGTGACACGAAGGTTGCCAGATCACTAATTTCTAAAAAAAAATCGTTGCCAGATATTTTTTCTGGATTCTGTAATCAACCATAGTGTTCGGATTCGATTACTTTTTTGAGCGACTCTGTACTCAGGCTGCGATCACTCTATCTGCGTTAAAAGAGACTTGAAAAGTATTACTAGAGTAACTGTTACGAGCTCCATTGGTTTAGCATCTGCCAAGAGCAGCTGTGTCAGCGGGCGCAGTTGAACAGAGCTCAACTCTCCACTCTACCCTTTACTCACAAAAGAATAAACTGAATGAGAGAAAACGGATGTATACCGATCCCCATCCTCCCGAAGTGACAGCCATCCTACGGGGGGAGGCATGGTGGAGAGTGGTCCCGCCGACTTCCGGTGCGCAGCGACCTTTCACCTTGTACGTGACGTCACTCCGCCCCATCCAGCTGTCGTTTGGCCGGTAGAAGCCCACGATGAAGGAAGAAGACGGAGGCTTCACGAACTCCTTCCGCCGAGGCTCCAGAAGTTGTCGGACTGGGAGAGGAGCTCCAGGGCGCCATCTTCTCGGCTGCAAGAAGGGGAACAAGAGGGGAGGAGAAAATGATGATTAGTCGTTTCTTCATTCTGTTCACCCAGGGAAATCTCCCCAGCCCCCAAATTCACATCATAGCAACACACTCTTGAGACATCGTTAACAACTCTACGCACTCTCATCCATACTTTGTAACATGCTCCATCCACCACACTGCCATCCATAATCCGTAATATGATCTATCCTCCACACTCTCATCCAGGCTTCATAACATACTCCAACTCCACACTCTCATCCATCCTTTGTAACATGCTCCATCCACCACACTCTCATCCATAATCTGTAATATGATCTATCCTCCACACTCTCGTCCAGGCATCATAACATACTCCAACTCCACACTCTCATCCATCCTTTGTAACATGCTCCATCAACCACACTCTCATCCAGGCATCATAACATACTCCAGCTCCACACTCTCATCCATCCTTTATAACATGCTGCATCCACCACAGTCTCATCCAGGCATCATAACATATTCCATCCACTCTCATCCATCCTTTGTAACATGCTCCATCCACCACACTCTCATCCAGGCATCATAACATATTCCATCCTCCACACTTTCATCCATCCTTTGTAACATGCTCCATCTACCACACTCTTATCCATACTTTCTAACACGCTCCATCCACCACACTCTCATCCATACTTTGTAATATGCTCCATCGTCCACACCCCCACTGTATTTTGTAACATACTCCATCCTTAACTTCTAACATGCTCCCTCCTTCACATTACCATCCATACTTTTGTAGCATGATCTATCCACCACAGTCTCATCCAGACTTCGTAACATACTCCATCCTCCCCACTCTCGTCCATACTTCATAACATACTCCATCCACCACTCTCTCAGCCATCCTTTGTGACATGCTCCATCCTTAACTTATAAGATGCTCCACACTATCATCCATACTTTTGTAGCATGCTCCATACTCTACACCAGTGGTTCTCAACTTGTATGCTTCGCGTACCTCCAGAAAATGTGTAACTGGCGTACCCCTTGTATAGATAGATAAAACTATAGCTATAGTATAACAATGGTTATTTTAACTTTGTTACTAGATCTAGCGACTTTTGAGCTCTCACGGCGTACCCCAAAAAATTTTACCGCATACCCCACGTTGAGAACTGCTATTCTACACTATCATCCATCCTTTTGTAGCATGCTCTATCCTCCACTTCTCATCCACACTTTGTAACATGCTTCATACTTGTTACATGCTCCATACTCTTATCCATACTTTTGTAGCATGCTCCATACTCTTATCCATACTTTTGTAGCATGCTCCATACTCTTATCCATACTTTTGTAGCATGCTCCACACTCTTATCCATACTTTTGTAGCATGCTCCATACTCTTATCCATACTTTTGTAGCATGCTCCATACCCTTATCCATACTTTTGTAGCATGCTCCATACTCTTATCCATACTTTTGTAGCATGCTCCATACTCTTATCCATCCTTTTGTAGCATGCTCTATCCTCCACTTCTCATCCACACTTTGTAACATGCTTCATACTTGTTACATGCTCCATACTCTTATCCATACTTTTGTAGCATGCTCCATACTCTTATCCATACTTTTGTAGCATGCTCCATACTCTTATCCATACTTTTGTAGCATGCTCCACACTCTTATCCATACTTTTGTAGCATGCTCCATACTCTTATCCATACTTTTGTAGCATGCTCCATACTCTTATCCATACTTTTGTAGCATGCTCCATACTCTTATCCATCCTTTTGTAGCATGCTCTATCCTCCACTTCTCATCCACACTTTGTAACATGCTTCATACTTGTTACATGCTCCATACTCTTATCCATACTTTTGTAGCATGCTCCATACTCTTATCCATCCTTTTGTAGCATGCTCTATCCTCCACTTCTCATCCACACTTTGTAACATGCTTCATACTTGTTACATGCTCCATACTCTTATCCATACTTTTGTAGCATGCTCCATACTCTTATCCATCCTTTTGTAGCATGCTCTATCCTCCACTTCTCATCCACACTTTGTAACATGCTTCATACTTGTTACATGCTCCATACTCTTATCCATACTTTTGTAGCATGCTCCATCTTGCACACTTCCATCTACTCACGGACGGAGTTCGTGACATCTTTCACCTCTCATTTGTATTTTATTAAAGTGCTTTGTCGGTAAGCGTTTTCTCTATTGTTAACACGTTATCATCCGAATTCAACATGTGAAGAGTTAATTACTTTCATGTCCTGAGTGAATTTGCCATGTAAGGAGAAAATTCGCATAGTGTGGGGTCGATTTCCCATGAGTGTGGAGTCAATTTACCACCAGGAGTGGAATCGATTCATCATTTGCGTGGAGTCGATTTACCACCACCACAAATGGAGTTTTTGCCACTATGTAGATAGTCCATTCAGCACCATGAGTTCAGTTCATTCACCACGAGTGTAGTCATTTCACCACGAGTGCAGTCATTTCACCAGAAGTGCAGTCCACTCACTACGAGTACAGCTATTTCACCACGAGTGCACTCCATTCACCACGAGTGCAGTCCATTTACCAAGAGTACAGTCCATTCACCACGAGTGCATTCTATTCACCATGGGTGCAGTCCACTCACTATGAGGACATTATTTCACCACGAGGGCACTCCATTCACCACGAGTGCAGCCCATTCACCACGAGTGCACTCTATTCACCACGAGTGCAGTCCACTCACTACGAGTACAGTTATTTCACCACGAGGGCACTCCATTCACCACAAGTGCAGTCCATTCACCAAGAGTGCAGTCCTTCACCACGAGTGCACTCTATTCACCACGAGTGCAGTCCACTCACTATGAGTACAGTTATTTCACCACGAGGGCACTCCATTCACCACGAGTGCAATCCATTCACCACGAGTGCACTCTATTCACCACGAGTGCATTCTATTCACCACGAGTGCAGTCCACTCACTACGAGTACAGTTATTTCACCACGAGGGCACTCCATTCACCACAAGTGCAGTCCATTCACCAAGAGTGCAGTCCTTCACCACGAGTGCAGTCCACTCACTATGAATACAGTTATTTCACCACGAGGGCACTCCATTCACCACAAGTGCAGTCCATTCACCAAGAGTGCAGTCCATTCACCACGAGTGCACTCTATTCACCACGAGTGCAGTCCACTCACTATGAGTAGTTATTTCACCACGAGGGCACTCCATTCACCACAAGTGCAGTCCATTCACCAAGAGTGCAGTCCATTCACCACGAGTGCACTCTATTCACCACGAGTGCAGTCCACTCACTATGAGTAGTTATTTCACCACGAGGGCACTCCATTCACCACAAGTGCAGTCCATTCACCAAGAGTGCAGTCCATTCACCACGAGTGCACTCTAGTCACCACGAGTGCAGTCCACTCACTATGAGTAGTTATTTCACCACGAGGGCACTCCATTCACAAAGAGCGCAGTCCATTCACCATGAGTGCACTCTATTCCCCACGAGTGCAGTCCACTGACTACGAGTACAGTTATTTCACCACGAGGGCACTCCATTCACTACGAGTGCAGTCCATTTACCACGAGTGCGGTCATTTCACCACAAGTGCGGTCCATTTACTACGAGTGCAGTCATTTCACCATGAGTGCAGTCCATTCACTACGATAGTGGTCATTTCACCACGAGTGCAGTCCATTCACCACGAGCACGGTCATTTCACCACGAGTGCAGTCCATTCGCCACGAGCACGGTCATTTCACCACGAGTGCAGTCATTTCACCATGAGTGCAGTCCCTTCACATGAGTGCAATCATTTCACCATAAATGCAGTCATTTCACCATAAGTGCAGTCATTCCACCATGAGTGCCATCATTTCATTACGAGTGCAGTCATTTCACCACGAGTGCAGACATTTCACCACGAGTGCGGTCATTTCACCACGAGTGCAGTCATCTCACCATGAGTGCAATCCATTGACACGACTGCGGTCATTTCACTACGAGTGCGGTCCATTCACTACGAGTGCAGTCATTTCACCACGAGTGCAGTCATTCCACCATGAGTGCAGTCAATTCACTACGAGTGCAGCCCATTCACTTCCGCGTGTGAAGTCGATTCACCACACGTGTAACATCCATTCACCACCATAAGTAGAGCCAATTCACTACGTGTCATGCGATAAATCATCCCGTAAGGGAAAAGTAGACTAATAATATCAGTTAACGAAATATAACATTCTCCTAATTACGCTCTTAAAAATTACTTCTTTTTTTTACACTCTTTTAATAATTGTTGACCCAAAATTACTTACTGTAAGATTCTGCTTCTTCTAATTTCATTTAGACATCCTCCAAAATTGATATGACTCGAAACTTTTTAAAATTATTTATTCTCTTAAGAAGGCTTCCTTCTAATTTCACATATTTGCCGTTTCGTTTTCCAGATTCCATACATTCTTGGCTTCCCAAGACTTATTCACACGTCCCCGCAATCAGAGTCCAGTTTTCTAACAAACTGACAAACCTCTGAAATAAATATCTCGATTGATAAATCTCACTCTAAGCCAGTGTCTCTCAAACTTTTTTACTCTGTGGCACACTAAATCTAATTTTTTTTCCGCGTCACACTGAATCCAATTTTTTTCCCGCGGCACACTGAATCTATTTTTTTTCCCGCGGCACACCTAAAAAAGAATTTTTGATGGTTACCTAAAAAGAGGAAAATTGAAGTTTCGTTAAATGCATTTTATTTAAAATAAATATAATAATAAGTATAATTAATCATAACTCGGTTTTTGTTTTAAATATTTGTCCATTCTATGGCTTGAAATAATCAAAAATAAATACCAAAATTTGGAAAAAGCTTGATAAATACTTACAAGATCCCAGTTAATAAAATCTGAAAGATTTTTATTAAAGCACGTCGATATTAAAGCACGTCGATAACACAAGTCAAGTCAAAATGAAATCTTTGGAATATCTATTGTCAATTTGAAAATCTCTCGCGGCACACAGTTTGCGAGACACTGCTCTAAGCGAAAGAACATCCGCCATCATCTGAACGATCCCTTCGATACAGATAAAGTGACAACTCTTTTTTTCGAAAAAACCAAATGCTAATTTCGAATTCCACGAATCAGCCAGAATCAATGAACAATCAGCAATTTCCTTGACTTTAAATCTCCCCTGGCGTACAATTATCGTCGATCATCATCCTTTCATGAGTTGCTTTTCCGACAAACTACAAGAGAATCATTTCGCATGATGATAAATGGATAAACACAATGAAGATGATCATCTGTTATCCGAGTCACGTTCATCCACCAAGTAACAAATGATTTTTTTAACATGAATATAGTTTTTTAACAAACGGATATTCCAAACTTAGATTATATCATCCGCATAAAAAGAGCATCATATTCTTCCGCGTACTGGCCCTCAAGGGGATGTTGCAGCATCCTCATCCATCATTTCCTCCAGCATCATCATTCAACCCGGCAGCTTCAACTTCCCTAATAGATGAAGAAGAGGGGACAAATGTGCCTCTCGCGCTATTAATTACTCTCTCAGGTGTCGAGCGCGTCAACACGAACGTGGGGGTGGATTGGCCGCACGAGATGACCTTTGATCTTCACTGAGTGCTCCAGTCCTGTGAGCTGGAGAAAAGATCGGTCGCAGATGAGGATGATTTTAACTTTTTATCTCTTTCGTGAGCATGGCAGAGCAGGACCACCTAGATACACAGCGCCCTATGTATCCCACCTAAATCCCCTTCATGTACTAGAGAAGTTGAAGATAAATTAGATTATGTTATCGACCTTCTTACAATCGTATAAAAAAAGTTATGCGACCCCTAGAATCGTAGAAAAATTATGCAACCCCCTAGAATCATTTTACACTCCAAACTTTTTTTACACTTCTACCCCCTAGATTAGAATTATCATAAATTCTACCCCTTAGAATAGAATTCTACCCCCTAGAAAGAATTATCATAAATTTATGCGACCCCTTACAGAGCTAGATAATGTCATCAACCTTCTATAATTGTACAAAACGTTATGTGACTCCCTATAATCATAATAAATTTATTTCACCCATCTAAAATCATAATAAATTTATGTGACCCCCTCCCCCTAAAATCATAATAAATTTATGTGACCCCCTCCCCCTAAAATCGTAATAAATTTATGCGACCCACTCTAGAATCGTAGATAAAGTTATGCCACCCATTCGTTCTTCCGTAGAACGTAGGACCTATATAGCTGAATCCAATCATTTCATTATATGTAGAAGGTAATATGAAAAAAAATTATCTTTCCATAGTAAATACACAGATTACCAGTAGAAACAGACTTCAACATTTATTACAGACATTTGAAAAAAATTATCGTTCACGCCGCGGGAATCGAACTCACTAGATATATGCCAGAGAGCTCTAACCATTAAACTACGCATCAGATGCTAATATCTTCCAGAAAAAGGCCTATAGGTCTTATTCGGGAAGATTCGATTCCCGCTGCGTCAACGATAATTTTTTTCAGATGTCTGTAATAATAAGATTTTTGTTATATTGAAGCAATGCATTTATCGCAAAACACTTTTTGTTTGGAGGAAACACTCAACAGTTACACAACATTGAAAAAAAATTAACTAAAATTCTAACAAATATAAAACTATGAGAGCTTTCCCATCCCTTACAAGCTGCTCACCACCCATATTTTCAACTAAAGTTAAAACTTTGGAAAAATATTAAAAGCGGTAGATTTAAGGTAAAAATTAAAGGTTTTAAGGTAAAAAGTCTAAAGTTAAAGCTTTAGAAAAATTAAATCACTTAACTACAAGTTAGTTATTTTTAAAAGCTTAAACTAATTATTTATTAGGACTTTGTTAAAATACTTAGGAATATTTTAAAATTAATTCATATTTATTTAAAAATAACTATCAACCAGTTGGATTATAAAAGACAAAACTTTTTAAATCAAAACATCTCTATATTTGATAATTGCTTTTGAGATATCAGGTAGCCAATCAGGCTGGCAGATTTCTGTTACTTCCGTGTCTTGTTATCCTGTTTTAAAAGTTATTTCTTCTTCTGTCCAAAGGACGTATCAGAGTCTCAAATAAATCGCAAAAGGATGGAGAAAAGTTGACTTTCAGGGACTCACAACATTTAGAGCAACTAAAAGTTCAAACTAATAACCTGTTATGATGGGGTTTTTTTTCTTTTTTAGTTTCATGTTAGTGGTTATCATTTATAGAAATATTACTGCGAGATTATAATTAATAAGATCAAACTATTTGCTTTACAAATGTAATACCTTTAAACTACCGCTATTAATATTATTAAATAAATTATTTTATAATTTTAATTTGTTCAAATCATCAATTTTTCCTCAATATGGTCGAACACCACCTCCACGAATATACGCAAGATTCAGGTCTTGCAAAATAAAATATCGAGATCTGCGGTCGATGCCCCTTGGTTTGTTACTAACAGACAACTTCATAAAGACTTGGGTATCGACCACATATATAATCATATTAAATACGTCTCAAAAAGGTTTTTTGAGGCTGTTAAAAACAATCCTAATGAGATTATTTATTCTTTGCTTAATTATGATCATAATATTCTTAATAAGTACAAGAGGCCTAAAATGATGGCTTTCTCTCAGGAAAGCTACTAGTTTTAGGTCTCTTGGGCATGATATATGCTATTTTTAGCTTGTGTTTTATGTTAGCCTCTAGGGGCCCACCCACGGTAGTCTACTTGTTACAGGGGCGGGAGTGTCTCAGTCGGTAGCGCGCCAGGCTCGTAATCTGTAGTTCCCAGGTTCGAGTCCCAGCTGGGTCAGCGTTGAGATTTATCTCCGCAAAATTCCCCGCCCTGCCCACAGTCAGTAGGGGACACCGATGGGCTTGGAAAGGCCGCCGTCCGTCGGATGGGACGTTAAACCGTGGCCCCGTATGCGGGAGAGCCATACTCTGTGCACGTTAAAGAACACGCTGGATGGTCTTGACGGGAGGCTACCATCTGTCTCCCAACAGCTGTTCCAGTGGATCTCCTCCCCCAACCTTCTCTGAGCCTTCGGGGTCCATGTGACCTGGCCATTTAGCCCATTGTGTGCAAAAAAGTGCAGCTCAGAGGTAAAACAACCCAACCCAACAACTCTACTTGTTATACGTTTTTACTTATGACAACCGGACATATTCTCAGATGTATATGCTAATGGATGTTTTACCTGGAACCTCGCATACACGATTTACGATCTACGAAATCATTAATAGGTTACTTACGTTATTTTCTTATGTAAATTTTATCACATACTCGAGATTAATAAGTTTTTTCCAACTGAAGAATAGGGAAAAAAAACTGTCAAAGGTGTGAAAGTGCCCTCTGGTGGGCATTTTCACTTCAGGGTACAAATAGTCGTGTAGAGATGCAAACTTCCAGAGGCACGATCTTAACATTCGTTCTGTGGAATTCTTCTGATGATGGGAGGTATGAACAGTTTTCCAACCACATAAGGAAAATTTAACAATGGATAAATTTAAATAGTTAATATTTAAATTTAACTAAAAGTCTCCGCTTTATAAGTATGTATAGTAACATTATTTATTAATTACAATATTTCTAGATCATTATGAACTCCAAACTCTTTAGTAACTTTCTACAATGAGTAACTACCGGTAAAATTTTAAACAGCAAATAACTATTAAAAACATCTAAAAAGATTATTTTAAAGTATAAAATAACATTATCTTCTTCAACGAAGGAAATTCCATTTTAATGATTGATCATCAACTTTTACTCTATGATATGATCATCAACTTTTACTCTATGATATGATCATCCGACCGGTGATTCTCTATGCTCCACCCATATGGGCGAATACTACACCCACCAATATTCGTAAGATTCAGGTCTTACAGAACAAGATTTTGAGAACTGCGGTCGATGCCCCCTGGTTTGTCACTAACAGACAACTCCATAAAGAACTGGGTATCGACCATATATAAAAAAGTGAATTTGGGCACTTTGTAAACAAAAAGATTTTTTGAGGCTGTAAGCAATAATCCCAATGAGATTATTTCTTCTCTGATTCTTCACGATCATACTGTTTTGAACAAGTACAAGAGGCCTAAAACGGTAGCGTTCTCTGAGGAGACCTATCCGTTTTAGGTTTCTTATACAATTTTACTGCTATTTTTAGCTTTTCTTATGTTTGCCCTTAGGGGCCCACCTAAGGGTGGTTTACAATATATTTTGTTCTTACTCATGCCAAATAGGCATATCTTTATGTTGGAGATGGTTAGAGGTAAAAGGTTTGCCCGGTACATCGAATATGATTATACGATCTACGATCTCATCATCATCATCATCATCATCCTCAAGCAGCCATGGGCTACGGAGGTCCAACCAGACCGTGCAATTTAGTTCTCCAAGCAAGTCTATCCTGAGCTACATCTACTGCATCTGGCCACTGCACACCAATTCTAACAAGGTCCTGCCCGACATTGTCTGCACACCAATTCTAACAAGGTCCTGCCCGACATTGTCTGCACACCAATTCTAACAAGGTCCTGCCCGACATTGTCTGCCCACCGCATCCTAGGTCTCCCCTTCTTTCTGAGGCCTTTAGGCACACTGTTCATAACCCTATTCGCCAATCTATAATTATTCATACGGGCAACATGGCCAAACCAACGGAGTCTCTCTCTGCACAATATGCTGCTTAAAGGAGGTTGCAAACTCCTTTGCCTAACCTCATCATTAGTTACAAAGTTGAACCACCTAATGCCCAAGATATTGCGTAAGCATCTGGAATCAAAACCATCTAGTTTCCTGTTATCTTGTTTACAAAGTGTCCAAGAACCAAACTATTATACAGTCTAATTTTAGTCTTTAGGTGTATACGCCTATTTCTCCACATTCTCCATAGATTCTTAAAAGTCCCGGCAGCAATCCCTATCCGTCTGTTAATCTCATGCCGCACATCACCAGTACTGTTACATAGCTCCCAAGATGATTAAACTGTGACACCTGTTGAAGTTTGCAACCATTCAGGTGAACTGAATCACAACTTGTCTGACCAATTTTCATCACTTTAGTTTTCTCTCTGTTTATAATCAAACTTTACTACCAGTCTCATCAACAGCTCGGATGAAAGATTTCATCATCTCATCAACATCATTTGCCAAAAGGGCTAAATCATCAGCATAATCTAAATCAGAAATTTTCGTATCTCCAGTCCATTTAAGGCAAAATCTTTCCCTTGAAATGAATTTCGCATAACATAATCAATAATCAAGCTAAAGAGAAAAGGAGACAAAATGCACCCTTGTCGAACACCAGAAGTAATGCTAAACCAATTACTACAAGCCTTACCAACTCTCACACACGACTCAGTGTTATTATAGAGAGCTTTCATTATGTTAACTAACTTATCTGGTATACCATATGATTTCACAATCAACCACAAATTATGACGATCAACAGAGTCGAAAGCCTTTTTGAAATCAACAAAGCTAGCAACCAAAGGTTTCTGAAACTCTAAACATTTCTCAAGAATCTGCCTAAGTGAAAATACCTGATCCACACATCCCCTACCACTTCTGAATCCACATTGCTCATCACGCAATTGACTGTCAACCAGATTCTTAATTCTGTTAAGCACAATCATGGAAAGAACTTTACCTGGAACAGAGAGTAGGCTGATACCCCTATACTTATCACAAGAACTGCGATCACCTTTTTTGAAAATAGGAAAACAATAGCTCTGGTAAAATCCTTAGGAACCATGCCTTTATCATAAAAGACATTCAGAATTTCAGTCATCCAAGTGGTAACTGAAACATTCCCAGTTCTAAGCATTTCTGTAGTAATTTCATCTACCCATGGGGATTTATGAAGTTTAAGTTTAGAAACAGCCAAAATAACTTCAGATTGTGTTATAGGGCCAACATTAAAGCCACCAATGCATCTATCATCATTGCAAACAATGGGAGTAGAACTAACTACATTGTTTAGAATATCACTGAAATGCTCAGCCCACCTAGCCATGATAGAATCCTCCCCTTCTATAACCCTACCTTGTTTATCCTTCAATCTCTGTATACCTGTCCGTTTTCTACCACACAAAACATTAACTATCTGGTACAGCTCTCTGCTGTTGTGCTGTCTAACTGCTTCCTCGGCTTTGTCAGCCAAACCATCAAGCCAAAGATTCTTATCAGCAGCTAACTGATCCTTTACAAGTTTATTAAGGTCTCTGTAATGCTTTCTATTAGGACTAGTAGGGTATTGATTAAGGACATTCCTGCAGTTCTTTCTTTCCGAAATAAGCTCAAGTGCCTTATCACCCAAATAATTCTGCCTCCTCTGTTCCTTTTTCCCTAAAAGAGTACTGTTAGTTTCCAAAAAAAGCGTGTATAAAATGGTCCCATTCTTCCTCGACTTCAGTAGTAAGCAAACCATGACTGTCATAATGACTAAGTAACCACTTCATGGTAAACTTTGGCTATAACTGGGTCTTTCAGAGCTTCAGTATTAAAATCAAATTTTTTAACCCTAGCACAACACTTTTTAAGTTTAAGTTGCAAGACACTTTTAACAAGGTAATGGTCAGATCCAATTTCAGCTCCCCTATATGACCTGGTATTCCTAACAGAACTAGCCCATTTGCTGTTAATTAATATATAATCAATCATATTCTTATGCAGCCCATCGGGTGAAACCCATGTGTACTTATGTATGTCGCGGTGTTTGTAATAAGTGTTAGTTATTCTGAATCCATTGAGTTTACTTACCTGTAGGAGACGTTGCCCATTGCCATTGCAGCTACCAATACCAAAAGAGCCTATTACTCCTCCCCAAAGGTCAGAGTCAGTACCAACTTTGGCACTGAAGTCACCAAGAACAAGGGTAATATCTCCTTTCTTGACAGAATTCAAAATATCCTGAAGTTGCTCATAAAACCTATCCTTCTCGTCCTCATCGGCATCCTCATTGGGGGCATAACAGCAGATAACATTCAAGTCTTTAACGCTTGTCTGAAATTTTGCTGTAAGAAACCTTTCATTAATGCACTCATATCCTAGAAGAGCATCACTAGCGTGTCTGCTGAGAAGCAGACCCACGCCTTGGTGATGCTTATTGTCGTCCCTCCCTGAAAAGAGAAATTTAAGATTATTTTTAAGAATCTGACCTTTATCTGTCCATCTGGTCTCTTGCAAGCCGAGAATATCTAAATTATAACGGTGGAATTCTTGTGTGAGGACATCAAGAGAAAAAGCTCTGTGTAGAGTCCTCACATTCCAACTACCTATAGAGAGAAAATGGTTAGTGGGATGTTTAAAGAAACTATATTTATTGAGAGAGGGAATGCCGACAATATCAAACAGCCCCCTAATCGCAGACATGGGGCAAAGACCCGTTCACCCACTACTAAAGGGTGAAGCCATCTACACTGGAAGACCTTCCTCCAATGTAGAATTTGACGATGCCAATAGAAGCAAAGAGTTCAGGTGCCTGCGATGACCTCTGCTCAGGATTATCCACCAGCTGATAAACATATCCTGTGAATCTATTCACTTGGGGCTGTCAACCCACAAACAAACAGAAAACACAGCGGAAGATTTTCCCTCCACAGAAGCCCACCAGTGCAGCAAAATCAGGATCCATAATCATTCTTTTTTAATTATTCTGCAATTAATTTTAAATTATTAAATAATATATCAATAGAGTTATATTCAATAAATTGTTTTCCTTTTCATGTTCCTTAATTGAAAATATATAATTAAATTTTAATAAAAAAATTAATCACTCAAAATTTTATCCACTGGTTAACTCTCCTTCTTTCGTTGGAAAGCTGTCCAGGCCCGGTAATACCTGGTTGGCTCTGTCCAGGCCCGGTAATACCTGGTTGGCTCTGTCCAGGCCCGGTAATACCTGGTTGGCTCTGTCCAGGCCCGGTAATACCTGGTTGGCTCTGTCCAGGCCCGGTAATACCTGGTTGGCTCTGTCCAGGCCCGGTAATACCTGGTTGGCTCTGCCAGGCACATTTTTGACAGCCGCTGACCACTCAGGTTCTATAATTGAGTGATAGGAAAGGAGCAAATCCTGGAAACTGAATGACTCGGAGGTTTTTCGCTTTCTGTCATGATTGCCAGAGGCTGGTTGGTCGATTGTTTTACCTCTGAGTGGCACTTTTTTGCACACTATGGGTTAAATGTCCAGGTCACCAGGAATCCGAAGGCTCAAAGAAGGTTGGGAGAGGGGACCCACTGGAAAAGCTGTTGGGAGACAGATGGTTGGGTTGTTTAACCTCTGAGCAGCACTTTTTTGCACACTATGGGTTAAATGGCCAGTTAACAAGGACCACAAAAGCTCAGACAAGGTTGAGGGAGGAGACTCATTGGAACGGCTGTTGGGAAACAGATGGTAGCCCCCTGTCAAAGCCATCCAGCGTATTCCTTAACGTGCACAGGGTATGGCCCTCCCGCACACGAGGCCATGGCATTATGTCCCATCCAAAAGACGGTGGCCTTTCCAAGCCCATCGGTGTCCCTTCTGATCAAAGGCAGGAAGTTTTGCGGAGATATATCTCAACCCTGGCCCAGCTGGGACTCGAACATGGGAACTGCAGATTATGAGTCTGGCGTGCCACCTGACTGAACACCCCCAACAAGTTGGATGACCTTGACGGGGAAATTACCGTTTTTCTCGTAGCAGCTATGCAATGCATCGCCTTCCTTGTTCTGACGTTTTGGGGTCTTTGTTACCCGGCCATTTAACAAAAAAGAATCCATATACCAGTTCTAGCCGTCCCATGGCCGAGTGGTTAGCGCGCTTGGCTGCTGATCTAAGGGACCTGGGTTCGAATCCCCGGTAAGGCATGGCTGTTTGTGTCTTTTTTCTGCTGAGGTCTTGCCATCCTCTCAGATCTCCTACTGTGGCATATAAACTGAAAGGCTCCTGTCAGACCTCTGTGGCAAGCAGCTGCTTGAGGGGGTATTTATTTATTTATTTATTTATTATACCAGTTGTATAATATCACTGAAAAATCCTGAAAATTAAATCATTCTCAATAACGTAAACTCTAAATACAACTTCCGCATGCACTACAATAACCCCCCAACCAAAAGTTTATCGCTCAATTATTACGTTTAAAGTCGCCCTTATTACAGTAATGACTTCTACAGAACACCACCTAGCGGGAAAACAGTTCACATCCCCAACATCGATAATTAAACACTTCCCGAGTTCATCACCTTTTCAGTTCGACTCGTAAACAACCTGATTGATGGGAAAATGTCGATGAAATAGTTTCAAACCTTTGGGTCGCTCTCCGCACTTCCAGCAGGGAAACCTTCATTGGCAACTAGGCTAACATGGTGTTATAATAAGACCAAAGGAATTCTAGCCGAAGGTGTCCTGGTTTTGCTTCCGGCGTTTTACTCAAGAAAGGGGCACAATTCTTCAGAGCTTGTTCTTCTTAATCTCTTTAGAATCTTCTGAGGATTATCTCTTTACAAGGCGGGTTGGGTTGTTTTACCTCTGAGCGGCACTTTTTTGCACACCATGGGCTAAATGGCCAGGTCACATGGACCTCGAAGGCTCAGAGAAGGTTGGGGGAGGGGACCCACTGGAACAGCTGTTGGGAGACAGATGGTAGCCTCCAGTCAAGGCCATCCAGCGTGTTCTTTAACGTGCACAGGGTATGGCTCTCCCGCACACGGACCACGGCTTAACGTCCCATCCGACGGACGGCGGCCTTTCCAAGCCCATCGGTGTCCCCTACTGACCGTGGGCAGGGCAGGGAATTTTGCGGAGATAAATCTCAAAGCTGACCCAGCTGGGACTCGAACCTGGGAACTACAGATTACGAGCCTGGCGCGCTACCAACTGAGCCACCCCCCCGCCCCTTTTACAAGGCGGATATGGGGGGACGAGATTAAGGGTGCAATGCCCTTCGCAAAGGATAGGCTTAAGTAATCAAAACTCAGGTAACCACAGTTGGGTAATTTGGCATCTGAGTGGTATTTTTTCGGCATACAATGGACTAAATGGCCAGGTTACAAAGACCCAAAGTGTTCAGAGGAGATTGGGGGAAAGGGACCTACTGAGCAGTTGTAAGGAGACTGATGGTAACCTCGCGTTAAGGTCATCCAGAGTGTTCTTTAAGGTTGGGTTGTTTTACCTTTGAGCGGCACTTTTTCGCACACTATGGGCTAAATGGCCAGGTCACATGGACCCCAAAGGTTCAGAGAAGGTTGGGGGACGAGACCCACTGGAATAGCTGTTGGGGGATAGATGGTAGTCTCCCGTCAAGGCCATCCAGTGTGTTCTTTAATGTGCACAGGGTATGGCTCTCCTGGACAAGGAGACACGGCTTAACGTCCCATCCGACGGACGGCGGCCTTTCCAAGCCCATCGGTGTCCCCTACTGATCGTGGGCAGGGCGGGGAGTTTTGCAGAGATAAATCTCAATACTGATCCATCTGGGACTCGAACCTGGGAACTACAGATTAGGAGCCTGGCGCGCCTACCGACTGAGCCATCCCCACCACAAGTGGGAGGAGATGACAAAAATTTTGGTTTAATTAGAAGCATTGGAGAAGGGAAATTCACTTCGAGGGAAACAAAGAGATTGGCAGCGTCAAAAAGTCAAAAAAAAGTTTTTTTCTTTTCATTTAAAAATGACTTTTTAAACAGAAAAGAACGGCTTCTCTTAAAGAGTGCAAAATGTTAAATCCACCTGGAGACAGCACAAAACGTGTGCTTAGTAGTGTATTCTCAACCTGGAACCCCCACTAGTGCTTTGCCCCTATGACGTCACCGACCGGAAATTGACCTGTGTGTCGAATTTGACCTGTCCACGTTGCGACACGGGCTAATTTCCGGTCGATTGCGACATAGGGGTCAAAGTTCAATCTGAGAAGGCAACGTGGACAGTTGCGACACACAGGTCAATTTCCAGTCGGTGACGTCATAGGGGGGAAAGCACTAGTGGGGGTCCCAGGTTGAGAACATACTACTGTGCTTGTTTCGGGGCAGCAAAAGGGCTAAAAAATTTTAAAAAATCACTTTTTAAATGCAAAAGGATTTTTTTGAAGTTCACAAAATGGTAAATCAACATGGGGAGACCAAAATTCTGTCTGTTTGAGGGGGGGGGGCAAAACAACTAAATTCACTTGGGCAAGCGGCATAAAAAAATGCCTGGACCTGTGACTGGAAATAGCTACTAGGTTAATTAATCCCAAGTGTAGAGTACGTTCCCTAGAAATTGACACATTTGAACTAAGAACGAAAAGGTAAATTTTTAGGAAGGCGGCAGAAAGGGAAATTTTTGAGGGAGACGAAAAGAGGAAGGTTTAATTTTTAGAAAGATGAGATTTCCAAGTAGGCGAAAAGGGTAAGGTTTCATTTTTAGGAAGATAAATTTTCGAAGAGGACGAAAAGTGTGAGGTTTCGTTTTTAGGAAGAAAAGATTTCGAGGAAAACGAAAATGATAAGGTTTCATTTTTTAGGAACATAAGATTTTGAGGAAAACGAAAAGGGTAATGTTTCATTTTTAGAAAGATAAGATTTCGAAGAAGACAAAAAGAGTAAGGTTTCGTTTTTAGATAGATAAATTTTTGAAGAAGACGAAAAAAGGTGAGGTTTCATTTTTAGAAGGATAAGATTTCGAAGAACACGAAAATGATGAGGTTTCATTTTTACAAAGATAAGATTTCGAGGAAGACGAAAGGGGTGAGGTTTCATTTTAGGAAGATAAGATTTCGAGGAAGACGAAAAGGGTAAGGTTTCGTTTTTAGAAAAATAAGATTTCGAAGAAGACGAAAAGCGTAAGGTTTCATTTTTAGAAAGATAAGATTTCGAGGAAAAAGAAAAGGGTAGGGTTTCATTTTTAAAAAGGGAAAAGATTTCGTGTAAGACGAAAAGGGTAAGGTTTCATTTTTAGAAAGATAAGATTTCGAAGAAGATGAAAAGAATGAGGTTTCATTTTAAGAAAGATAAGATTTCGAAGATGACGAAAAGAATAAGTTTCCATTTTTAGAAAGATAAGATTTCGAAGAAGACTGAAAGGGTGAGGTTTGGTTTTAAAAAAGATAAGATTTCGAAGAAGACTGAAAGGGTGAGGTTTGGTTTTAAAAAAGATAAGATTTCGAGGAATACGAAAAGGATGAGGTTTCATTTTTAGGAAGATAAGATTTCGAGTAAGACGAAAGGGGTAATGTTTCATTTTTAGAAAGATTTCGAGGAAGACGAAAAGGGTAAGTTTTTTTACAAAAGAAATTTTAAAAGACGAAAAAGGTTTCTTTTTTAGAAAGCTGAGATTTTGAGAAGACTAAAATTAAAAAAAAATTAAGATAAGAAAGTTTCATAAATTATTTTTCAAATGAGAAAAAACAACTTTTCGTGAAGTTGACAAAACAATAAATGCACTTGAGGACGACACAACCGTGCGTACGTATTTTTCGTTTAAAAAGCAATTAGCCTCCTTTTTTTCCAAAAACACATTCGCCACTATTATTCTGACTAGAACGATTGGAACTGTGAATACGACGACCCTTTCAAAGCATAAGTGTCAAACTTCCTAGAAACTCTCTGCCAGATCCTGGGGTCAGGCCCCCTTCGCCTCAACAGGTTCAAAGGTCAGGAATGTTAAATACCGGCTGTTGGCAAGATAATATCTCGTGGGGACTACATCCAATCACAGCACAACTGAAAACAAAGGCAGTGACTTCCCTTCATGGCCGATTTGACCTCAGGCAGTATTATTGACCTCCCCCCCACACTTGCATCTCCTGGTGGATGGGGGGGGGGGACGAGTATAAGGCATGACGGACAAGCAGATTACTGACAGCAATCTTCTTCCATAGCTCACCACACTGAAGAGGAAACTGACGCAAATTAGCTGTAATGACCTAATCGACGAGCAAGTGAAGCGGCCACAATTGCTCCATTACAATCCTCACTGAGATTAAGAAAAGGAACTTTTGAAAAGGAATCTGAAGGATTCTAAGCAAAGCATTGATGTGAAAACAGAATGGAACGTGGAATATACTCAGCAGAGAGCTTTAACTCGAGCATTTTAATTAATAATTGGCCCGTGGTTCGGTTTTAGATTAATGTTTCATAGAAGAGAATCTGTAATCAGGAATGATTCTAGGAAGAGTCGCATAGATAAAATGGGCCCGGACAAACGTTAAACGAAAGAAGGGAAATTAAATATGTCTAAAGGATAGAGGGCTTCAATACTGATCAAAGGGATAGATCATATTATAAGGGGTCAGTGAGGGTTCCCCGCCATCCTCACTGGCCTTCTAATATATAGGTTGGGTTGTTTTACCTCTGAGCGGCACTTTTTTGCACACCATGGGTTAAATGGCGAGGTCACAAGGACCCCGAAGGCTCAGAGAAAGTTGGGAGAGGGGACCCACTGGAACAGCTGTTGGGAGACAGATGGTAATCTCCCGTCAAGGCCATCCAGCGTGTTCTTTAACGTGCACAGGGTATGGCTCTCCCGCACACGGGGCCACAGCTTAACGTCCCATCCGACGGACGGCGACCTTTCCAAGCCCATCGGTGTCCCCTACTGACCGTGGGCAGGGCGGGGAATTTTGCGGAGATAAATCTCAACGCTGACCCAGCTGGGACTCGAACCTGGGACCTACAGATTACGAGCCTGGCGCGCTACCGACTGAGCCACCCCCGCCTCTAGTTCACCAGTAGGAATGCGTAGAACTTCTCTGTTAACTTTTGGGTTGAGTTTTTTTTACCTGTGAGGATTACTTTTATGCACTCAATGGCAAAAAGATCGCGGGGGCTTAGAGTTGGTTGGGTTTTTTTATCTGTGAGCGGCACTTTTTTGCACACCATGGGCTAAATGGCCAGATCACAAGGACCCCGAAGGCTCAGAGAAGGTTGGGGGGAGAGGGGACCCACTGGACAGCTGATGTGAGACAGATGGTAGCCTCCTGTGAGGCTCCAGTGAGGGTTCCCAGCCATCCTCACTGGCCTTCTAATATATAGGTTGGTTGTTTTACCTCTGAGCGGCACTTTTTTGCACACCATGGGTTAAATGGCGAGGTCACAAGGACCCCGAAGGCTGAGAGAAAGTTCGGGGAGGGCACCCACTGGAATAGTTGTTGGGAGACAGAGGGTAGGCTCCCTCCAAGGCCATCCAGCGTGCTCTTTAACGTGCACACGTTTGGTTGTTTTACATCTGAGCGGCACTTTCTTGCACACCATGGGCTAAATGGTCAGGTCTTATGGACCCCGAAGGCTCAGAGAAGGTTTTGGGAGGGGACCCACTGGAACAGCAGTTGGGAGACAGATGGTAGCCTCCCGTCAAGGCCATCCAGCGTGTTCTTTAACGTGCACAGGGTGTGGCTCTCCTACACACGGGGCAACGGTTTAACGTCCTATCCCACGGTCGGTGGTCTTTCCAACCCCATCGGTGTCTCCCACTGACCGTAGACAGGACGGGTAGTTTTGCGGAGATAAATCTCAACGCTGACCCAACTTTGTCTAATATATGCCTAAAGGTTACATTGCTTAGCTACTGATCCAAAAGACTGGGGTTCGAGCCCTCTCGATCATGGATGATTGTGTTGTATTTCTGCTGAGGTCTCGCCATCCTCACAGACTTTCTGATAGAGCGTATTAAACTGACAGGCTCCTGTCAGATCTCTGTGGCAAGCGGCTGCTTAAGGGGATTTTTTTTATTTTATAAACTTATCTAGCCTGTATGGCCGTCCCGTGGCCGAGTGGTTAGTGCGCTTGGCTACTGATCTAACGGACCTGGGTTCGAGTCCCGGGTAAGGCATGGTTGTGTGTGTGTTGTTTTCCTGCTGAGGTCCTGCCATCCTCTCAGATCTTCTACTATGGCATATAAACTGACAGGCTCCTGTCAGATCTCTGTGGCAAGCAGCTGCTTGAAGGGGTATTTATTATTATTTTTTTTAGCCTATATAAGAATCTAATCTAAACGTATTTAGTCTATATAAAATCGTAAACTAAACGTATTTAACCTACATAAAAACCTCGGCTAAACGTATTTAATCTGTATAAAAACCTCATCTAATCATCTATATAAAAATTAAGTTAAACGTATTTAACCTATATAAAACCTCAGCTAAACGTATCTAGCCTATATAACAAGTCTACAGAGTTAAACATGCTGCTACAAAAGAGATAAAACACGATATTTACTAGCTTGAAAGAATTCAGTGTAGAAAAGCGAGATCTCGATGCTGATCGAAAACAGGTTTCATTTGATTAAGACGTCGCGAGACAGACTGCATTACAATGGCAAGACTGTAATTTCAGCGAAAGAATACGGGGCCGGGGGGCGGGGGGGGGGAGTTCCCTTAGATGAAGAAGAAGAGAAAAAAAGATTTCGAAATTCAATGATAAAATTCGCTTTGTAAAAAAAAAACATTCATTGGGATAAAGCCACAAATTAAAACGGGATTCCATAGGGAAATGCAAAGAAGAGTCACTGGGGAATGCAAAGGAGAATCAATGGGGAATGCAAAGGAGAATCACTGGGGAATGCAAAGGAGAGTCACTGGATAATGAAAAGGAGAGTCACTGGGGTGGGGGTAATTCAAAGGAAAGTCACTGCTTAATGCAAAAGAGAGTCACTGAGTAATGCAAAAGGGAGTCACTGGGGAATGCAAAGGAGAGTCACTGGGGGAATGCAAAGGAGAGTCACTGGGGGAATGCAAAGGAGAGTCACTGGGGAATGCAAAGGAAAGTCACTGGGTAATGAAAAGGAGTCAGTGGGTAACGCAAAGAAGAGTCACTGGGGAATGCAAAGGAGAGTCGCTGGGTAATGCAAAGGAGAGTCACTGGGGGAATGCAAAGGAGAGTAACTGGATAATGAAAAGGAGAGTCACTGGGGGCGGGGGGGTAATGCAAAGGAGAGTCACTGCTTAATGCAAAGGAGAGTCACTGGGGAATGCAAAGGAGATTCACTGGGGAATGCAAAGGAGTCAGTGGGTAACGCAAAGAAGAGTCACTGGGGAATGCAAAGGAGAGTCACTGCTTAATGCAAAGGAGAGTCACTGGGGGAATGCAAAGGAGATTCACTGGGGAATGCAAAGGAGTCAGTGGGTAACGCAAAGAAGAGTCACTGGGGAATGCAAAGGAGAGTCACTGGGGGGGGGGGGGTAATGCAAAGGAAAGTCACTGCTTAATGCAAAGGAAAGTCACTGCTTAATGCAAAGGAGAGTCACTGAGTAATGCAAATGAGAGTCACTGCTTATTGCAAAGGAGACTCACTGAGCAATGCAAATGAGAGTCGCTGGGTAATGAAAAGGAGTCAGTGGGTAATGCAAAGGAGAGTCACTGGGTAACGCAAAGAAGAGTCACTGGGGAATGCAAAGGAAAGTCACTGGGTAATAAAAAGGAGTCAGTGGGTAATGCAAAGAAGAGTCACTGGGGAATGCGAAGGAGAGTCACTGGGCGGGGGGGTAATTCAAAGGAAAGTCACTGCTTAATGCAAAGGAGAGTCACTGAGTAATGCAAAGGAGAGTCGCTGGGTAATGCAAAGGGAGTCATTGGGGATGCAAAGGAGAGTCACTGGGGAAATGCAAAGGAAAGTCACTGGGCAATAAAAAGGAGTCAGTGGGTAACGCAAAGAAGAGTCACTGGGGGGGGGGGGGGGGGGTAATTCAAAGGAAAGTCACTGCTTAATGCAAAGGAGAGTCACTGAGTAATGCAAAGGAGAGTCGCTGGGTAATGCAAAGGAGAGTCACTGGGGGAATGCAAAGGAGAGTAACTGGATAATGAAAAGGAGAGTAACTGGATAATGAAAAGGAGAGTCACTGGGGGCGGGGGGTAATGCAAAGGAGAGTCACTGAGTAATGCAAAGGGGAGTCACTGGGGATGCAAAGGAGAGTCACTGGGGGAATGCAAAGGAAAGTCACTGGGTAATGAAAAGGAGTCAGTGGGTAACGCAAAGAAGAGTCACTGGGGAATGCAAAGGAGAGTCACTGGGGGGGGGGGTAATTCAAAGGAAAGTCACTGCTTAATGCAAAGGAGAGTCACTGAGTAATGCAAAGGAGAGTCACTGGGGGAATGCAAAGGAGAGTAACTGGATAATGAAAAGGAGAGTAACTGGATAATGAAAAGGAGAGTCACTGGGGGCGGGGGGGTAATGCAAAGGAGAGTCACTGCTTAATGCAAAGGAGAGTCACTGAGTAATGCAAAGGGGAGTCACTGGGGATGCAAAGGAGAGTCACTGGGGGAATGCAAAGGAAAGTCACTGGGTAATGAAAAGGAGTCAGTGGGTAACGGAAAGAAGAGTCACTGGGGAATGCAAAGGAGAGTCACTGGGGGGGGGGGGTAATGCAAAGGAAAGTCACTGCTTAATGCAAAGGAGAGTCACTGCTTAATGCAAAGGAGACTCACTGAGCAATGCAAATGAGAGTCGCTGGGTAATGAAAAGGAGTCAGTGGGTAATGCAAAGGAGAGTCACTGGGTACCGCAAAGGAAAGTCACTGGGTAATGAAAAGGAGTCAGTGGGTAATGCAAAGGAGAGTCACTGGGTAAAAAAAGGAGTCACTAGGTAATGCAAAGAGCAATCACTGGGTAATGCAAAGGAGGGTCACTGGGTAATGCAAAGGAGAGTCACTGCTTAATGCAAAGGAGAGTCACTGGGTAATGCAAAGGAGTCTCTTCCCATAATCGTGGATAACTGCATTTAAAAGAACAAAACTTATTGAGAATTGTTCAAAATTACATTCTGGTAAATTTGTATCTAACATTTACTAAGTTTTTAGTTTAGTTGTTTGTTTTACTCGCTAACATACATTGAAACTAAAGCACTTCCAAAATCTCCAGGGCGGATAAGTATCGATCTTATTTTTAGTAAAAAAAAAAACTCAAGTATATCGACGTAATTAGTAAGTACAATCGCTAAAAAAAATCCGAACACTATGGTTGATTACAGAATTCAGAAAAAAATATCTGGCAACGATTTTTTTAGAAATTAGTGATCTGGCAACTTTCTTTTCACGTGACACGAAGGTTGCCAGATCACTAATTTCTAAAAAAATCGTTGCCAGATATTTTTTCTGAATTCTGTAATTAACCATAGTGTTCGGATTTTTTTTGAACGACTGTACTCCATAAGCAATTTTTTTTTCCTTTAGAAAACCTCTTTTTCTGCACATTCCAACACTCTATGTATTGACAATTAGTACGAATGACGTCATACTCCACTGCGTTTGGATACATATCATTGCACATTTGATTACTCCAGTAAAATAGTTCCAAAGAGAATTTCATATCACAGTCACTTCTATGCATGCATTTAAGCAGTAATGTGAAAATATGTTAAAAACTTCAGCTAAAATCAACACACAGAGGCTGCCATCTGTCTCCCAACAGCTATTCCAGTGGGTCCCCTCCCCCAACCTTCTCTCAGCCTTCGAGGTCCCTGTGACCTGGCTAATTAGCCCACGGTGTGGAAAAAAGTGCCGTTCAGAGGAAAAATAACCCAACGTTAAAGAACACGCTGGATGGCCTTGACGGGAGGCTGCCATCTGTCTCCCAACAGCTATTAGAGTGGGTCCCCTCCCCCAACCTTCTCTGAGCCTTCGAGGTCCCTGTGACCTGGCTAATTAGTCCACGGCGTGGAAAAAAGTGCCGTTCAGAGGTAAAACAATCCAACGTTAAAGAACACGCTGGATGGCCTTGACGGGAGGCTGCCATCTGTCTCCCAACAGCTATTCCAGTGGGTCCCCTCCCCCAACCTTCTCTGAGCCTTCGAGGTCCCAGTGACCTGGCTAATTAGCCCACGGTGTGGAAAAAAGTGCCGTTCAGAGGAAAAACAACTCAACGTTAAAGAACCGGCTGGATGGTCTTGACGGGAGGCTGCCATCTGTCTCCCAACAACTGTTCCAGCGGGTCCCCTCCCCCAACCTACTCTGAGCCTTCGGGGTCCCTGTGACCTGGCTAATTAGCCCAAGGTGTGGAAAAAAGTGCCGCTCAGAGGTAAAACAACCCAACGTTAAAGAACACGCTGGATGGTTTTGACGGGAGGCTGCCATCTGTCTCCCAACAGCTATTCCAGTGGGTCCCCTCCCCCAACATTCTCTGAGCCTTCGAGGTCCCTGTGACCTGGCTAATTAGCCCATGGTGTGGAAAAAAGTGCCGTTCAGAGGTGAAACAACCCAACGTTAAAGAACACGCTGGATGGCCTTGACGGGAGGCTGCCATCTGTTTCCCAACAGCTGTTCCAATGGGTCCCCTCCACCAACCTTCTCTTAGCCTTCGAGGTCCCTGTGACCTGGCTAATTAGCCCATGGTGTGGAAAAAAGTGCCGCTCAGAGGTAAAACAACTCAACGTTAAAGAACCCGCTGGATGGTCTTGACGGGAGGCTGCCATCTGTCTCCCAACAACTGTTCCAGCGGGTCCCCTCCCCCAACCTACTCTGAGCCTTCGGGGTCCCTGTGACCTGGCTAATTAGCCCAAGGTGTGGAAAAAAGTGCCGCTCAGAGGTAAAACAACCCAACGTTAAAGAACACGCTGGATGGTTTTGACGGAAGGCTGCCATCTGTTTCCCAACAGCTGTTCCAATGGGTCCCCTCCACCAACCTTCTCTTAGCCTTCGAGGTCCCTGTGACCTGGCTAATTAGCCCATGGTGTGGAAAAAAGTGCCGCTCAGAGGTAAAACAACCCAACGTTAAAGAACACGCTGGATGGTTTTGACGGGAGGCTGCCATCTGTCTCCCAACAACTGTTCCAGCGGGTCCCCTCCCCCAACCTACTCTGAGCCTTCGGGGTCCCTGTGACCTGGCTAATTAGCCTATGGTGTGGAAAAAAGTGCCGCTCAGAGGTAAAACAACCCAACGTTAAAGAACACGCTGGATGGTCTTGACGGGAGGCTGCCATCTGTTTCCCAACAGCTGTTCCAGTGGGCCCCCTCCACCAACCTTCTCTGAGCCTTCGAGGTCCCTGTGACCTGGCTAATTAGAACACGGTGTGGAAAAAAAGTGCCGCTCAGAAGTAAAACAACCCAACGTTAAAGAACACGCTGGATGGTTTTGACTGGAGGCTGCCATCTGTCTCCCAACAACTGTTCCAGCGGGTCCCCTCCTCCAACCTACTCTGAGCCTTCGGGGTCCCTGTGACCTGGCTAATTAGCCCATGGTGTGGAAAAAAGTGCCGCTCAGAGGTAAAACAACCCAACGTTAAAGAACACGCTGGATGGTCTTGACGGGAGGCTGCCATCTGTTTCCCAACAGCTGTTCCAGTGGGCCCCCTCCACCAACCTTCTCTTAGCCTTCGGGTTCCCTGAGACCTGGCTAATTAGCCTATGGTGAGGAAAAAATTGCCGCTCAGAGGTAAAACAACCCAACCCAACTTTCCTTCTCAACACAAAACGAACACAAACTGATAAAAAAGAACATTATTGAGGAAAGCTCTCAGCCATTAAATCCCAACATTATCCTCACTTCCAAACGACCGCATTGAGATGAGCTCTGATCTCCTGTCTGGCTCTCATCAATAAGAATATATCAAAAACAAAACCTCCGAATATTATTTTTGAATGCCCTCGCCGAACCAGACTGCAATTGAAATTTTCCAGTCAGATATTCAACTACAAACTTCTTTTTTTCCGTGACTCATATTTTGGCTGAATATATTCAAAATCCCATATTCGAACGTCGAAGCATCTTGTTATCATTAGACAATTTGTCTGGGCGGTTTCCTTGACTACCGCGATAGAGGCTGTGCTCCTTCTTAGGCATGCCACCTGCTTCTGTGACCTAGAGAGGGAACTTTGGGAGGTGGTCCCTTTGTCAGACCGCACTGGGCCGTATCGTCACCGTGGGAGCGCAGCCGTTAGGGGGTCTTGGGGGATCAGCCAGGTGAGACGACTTTTCCCCCTTTCAGATTGTTCCTGATAGCATCGCTCTGGTGCTTTTCGCCATCTTGTGATAGACGGATTAGGCAAGTCCAACTATGATGACTTTCTCCATAGTTATGTTCTCAGAACCGATGATGAAATCCTACGAAGAAATGAAGAAATAAAGAACATTAAAATGGAAGATGTTTGAGTCGTTTCTCTGTTGAGGTCTCGCTCCTCTCACAAATCTGGTCAATGGCTTATTAAACTGACGGGATCTTGTCAGACCTTTGTGGCAAGCAGCTTCTTGAGGGGGAATGTTTCCCTCTCCTTAATAATAAATAAATAAATACCCCCTCAAGCAGCTGCTTGCCACAGAGGTCTGACAGGAGCCTATCAGTTTAATACGTCATAGTAGAAGGTCTGTGAGGATGGCAGGACCTCAGCAGAAAAACAGCACACACATCCATGCCTTAGCCCAGGGCTCGAACCCAGGTCCCGTAGATCAATAGCCAAGCGTGTTAAACACTTTCATGAACAAAAACTAGAGTCTGAAGGACGGGGGGTGGTGGGGGGGGGGCTCAGTCGGTAAAACGCCAGGTTCGAGTCCCAGCTGGGTCAGCGTTGAGATGTATCTCCGAAAAATTCCCCGCCCTGCCCACGGTCAGTAGGGGACACCGATGGGCTTGGAAAGGCCGCCGTCCGTCGGATGGGACGTTAAGCCGTGGCCCCGTGTGCGGGAGAGCCATACCCTGTGCACGCTAAAGAACACGCTGGATGGCCTTGACGGGTGGCTACCATCTGTCTCCCAACAGCTGTTCCAGTGGGTCCCCTCCCACAACCTTCTCTGAGCCTTCGGGGTCCATATGACCTGGCCATTTAGCCCATGGTGTGCAAAAAAGTGCCGCTCAGAGGTAAAACAACCCAACCCAAAGCCAGAAAAGAACACTACAAAACAAAATACTGGCCCAAAAGAGATGTTTTTATTCCTGGAAAGAGTAATGTGAGGCCTAAGCCTCTAGTTGACACCTCTGATGTTCTGCTCCCACCACTACACATCAAACTGGGGCTTTTGAAAAACTTTGTAAAGGCTATGGGCAAAACTGGTAAAAGGTTTTTGCACTTGAAGGAAAAATGTCTAAAACTAAGTGATGCCAAACTCAAAGAAGGAATTTTTGTTGGTCCTCAGATCAGGAAGCTACTGAACAATACTATCATCGAAGAAAAACTGAATATGAAGGAGCACGCTGCATGGAAATCCTTCACGTCTGTGGTCCAGGGTTCTCTGGGGAATCACAAAGAGGTTAGGTTGGGTTGTTTTACCTCTGAGCGGCACTTTTTTGCACACCATTAGCTAAATGGCCAGCTCACATGAACCCCGAAGGCTCAAAGAAGGTTGGGGGAGGGGACCCAATGGAACAGCTGTTGGGAGACAGATGGTAGCCTCCCGTCAAGGTCATCCAGCGTGTTCTTTAACGTGCACAGGGTATGTCTCTCCCGCACACGGGGCCACGGCTTAACGTCCCATCCGACGGACGGCGGCCTTTCCAAGCCCATCGGTGTCCCCTACTGACCGTGGGTAGGGAGGGAAATTTTGGGGAGATAAATCTCAACGCTGACCCAGCTGGGACTCGAACCTGGGAACTACAGATTACGAGCCTGGCGCGCTACCGACTGAGCCACCCCCGCCACTCACAAAGAGGAAAACTACCATCAGCTCATTCAAGATCTTTCAAAAACTATGAAAATCTTGGCTGCCGAATGTCTTTGAAGATCCATTTCTTGCACTCACATTTCAACTTCTTTCCTAAGAACTTAAGGGGGCGGGGGTGGCTTAGTCGGTAGCGCGCCAGGCTCGTAATCTGCAGTTCCCAGGTTCGAGTCCCAGCTGCGTTACCGTTGAGATTTATCTCCACAAAACTCCCCAACCTGCCCACGGTCAGTAGGGGTCACCGATGGGCTTGGAAAGGCCGCCGTCCGTGGGATGGGATGTTAAGCCGTGGCCCCGTGTGCTGGAGAGCCATACCCTGCATGTTAAAGAACGTTAAAGAAAGTATGTAAAAGCACGTTAAAGAACACGCTGGATGGCCTTGACGGGAGGCTACCATCTGTCTCCCAACAGCAGTTCCAGTGGGTCCCCTCCCCCAACCTTCTCTGAGCCTTCGGGGTCCTTGTGACCTGGTCATTTAGCCCATGGTGTGCAAAAAAAGTGCCACTCAGAGGTAAAACAACCCAACCTGTCAGTGCCATCCAACGTATTCTTTAACTTTCACAGAAAATGGCTCTACCGCACATTGATCCACGGCTTAAAGTCCCATCCGACGGACGGCGGTCTTCCCAAGCCATCGGTGTCACCTACTGACCGTGGGCAGTGCGGGGAATTTTGCGGAGATAAACCTCAACGCTAACCCAGCTGGGACTCGAACCTGGGAACTACAGATTAGGAGTCTGGCGCGCTACCGACTGAGCCACCCCCACCCCGAACAAGAAAGGAAATACCGATGTCTACCCGGTCCTTTTGATTAGTAGCAAAGAACTCTAATCATTGGGTCCTATTTGTTTACTGGGAATACAGATTGTGATTATGGTAGCGCCATCTAGTAGCGAAGAGAGAAATTCAATAAACATAGGTGAAAATCAAGGGTTGGGTTGTTTTACCTCTGAGTGGCACTTTTTTGTACACCATGGGCTAAATGGCCAGGTCACATGGACCCCGAAGGCTCAGAGAAGGTTGGGGGAGGGGACCCACTGAAACAGCTGTTTGGAGAAAGATGGTAACCTCCCGTCAAGGCCATCCAGCGTATTCTTTAACGTGCACAGAGTATGCCTCTCCCGCACACAGGTACACGGCTTAACGTCCCATATCACGGACGGCGGCCTTTCCAAGCCCATCGGTGTTCCCTACTGACCGTGGGAAAGGCCAGGGAGTTTTGCGGAGATAAATCTCAACGTTGACTCAGCTGGGATTCGAATCTGGGAACTGTAGATTACGAGCCTTAGCGTAATCTGTAGTTTACAAAAAATAATTTTTATATAATTTAATAATAAAATCTTACATTTTTAAAGTATTCATGTGTCAAATAAAACTTTCTAAAAATGGATAGTTTTAACGAAAAAGGTAAAAAAATGTAAATTCAATAAATGCTTGTTTTCGCATATGCGCCCTAAAAAGTAACAAACTAAGGCATACCGTAGTGCAATCAGTCATTGAATTGGTTGGATTGGGTTGTTTTAACTATGAAAGGCACTTTTTTGGAAGAATGGGCTAAATGGCCAGGTCACAAGGACCCCAAAGGCTCAGAGAATGTTGGGAGAAAGGGTCACATGTCAGGTGGTAGGAGGGGGGGGGCTCAGGTGGTGGAGGGGCGGGGGTGGCTCAGTCGGTAGCGCGTCAGGCCATATTATGTCAGTGGAAGTTAACACCAAATCTCTGTAACTTCCAAAATGCGCATTTTATGCGAAAATCAGACTGAAAAAAAAATTAAAGATCCCATTCAAGTCTATCTAAAAATTCGGTTGGGTTGTTTTTACCTCTGAGGGGAAATTTTTTGGAACTGTCGTTCCCAGGTTCGAGTCCCAGCTGTGTCAGCGTTGAGATTTATCTCCGCAAAACTCCCCGCCCTGCCCACGGTGGCTTGGAACTCTGTCGGATGGGACGTTAAGCCTTGGCCCCGTGTGCGGGAGAGCCATACCCTGTGCACGTTAAAGAATTCGCTGGATGGCCTTGACGGGAGACTACCATCTGTCTCCCAACAGCTGTTCCAGTGGGTCCCCTCCCCCAACCTTCTCTGAGCCTTCGGGGTCCATGTGACCTGGCCATTTAGCCCATAGTGTGCAAAAAAGTGCCGCTCAGAGGTAAAACAACCCAACCCAGCTGGTAGCCTTCCGTCAAGGTCATCTAGTGTGTTTTTTACGGTGCACAGAGTAACACGCAACGTTTTAATGTCTTATTGGACGGCAGACTTTACCAACCCATCGATGTCTCCTCACTCGATGAGGGCAGAATGGGGGAGAGTGGGGGAAATTCTCAACGCAAGCGCAGCTTCGGCTCGAACCTAGGGGGTCTGAAGATTACGAGCTCAAATTGAAAAACACCAGATTACGAACTCTAATCGAGAAACACCAGGTTACGGACTCTAATCGAGAAATACCAGATTACGAACTCTAATCGAGAAACACCAGATTACGGACTCTAATCGAGAAACACCAGATTACGAACTCTAATCGAGAAACACCAGATTACGGACTCTAATGGAGAAACACCAGATTACGGACTCTAATGGAGAAACACCAGATTACGAACTCTAATCGAGAAACACCAGATTACGAACTCTAATCGAAAAACTACAGATTACGAACTCTAATCGAGAAACTCCAGATTACGGGCTCTAATCGAGAAACACCAGATTACGGGCTCTAATCGAGAAACACCAGATTACGAACTCTAATCGAGAATCTACAGATTACGAACTCTGGTCGAGAAATACCAGATTACGGACTCATCGAGAAACACCAGATTACGGACTCTGATCGAGAAACACCATATTACAGACTCTAATCGAGAAACACCAGATTACGGACTCTAATCGAGAAACCAGATTACGGACTCTGATTGAGAAACACCAGATTACGGACTCTAATCGAGAAACACCAGATTACGGAGTCTGATCGAGAAACACCAGATTACGGACTCTAATCGAGAAACACAAAAACAGAATCGTCTCAATTACTCTGCTAAGCCAGACTGGTCTCGATTACTCCGCAAAGCATTATCGGTCCTGATTACTCTTCAAAACTACACTGATCTCGATTACTCTGCAAAATAACATTGGTTTTAATAATTGCGAAGAAGCAAAATTGAATTTAATATCATCCCATGCAACATAAGAGCAGACTTTATAACGAAAACTTGCATTCCACCTAACACAATGCTCTGAATAAGACCGCGTTACCTTGCACCACAAACAATTTCATTCTATATGGGTCACAACGAATCTTCACCCCCCCAACACTTTCATTTTCCTCTTCGAAACAAGCATCTTCCACCCCCCACTCCCCCACCCTCTCCTCAACTTCCCCCTCTTTACTCCTCCTCAAATTCGCTCTGTGATTTCGAACGATTTTCCTGCTAACCTGAACATCACTAAAGTAATCCTACCTAACCGGCCTCGTGACTTCGAATCATGTTTCGTTGCCTGATGTTTTTTTTTCTTTCTCTTGCTCCTTCCTTTCGTCCCGAAAGGATTGCATGCACCCAATCTTTACGTCACGTTCTGACCCTTTCCTGTCTTCGCAGGAAGAAGATTAGAGGCAGCAAGAAAATGAAATCTTCAGTTTCGTAGGCGAAGTCATCTGTGGGCAAAAGTGTCAGCCATTAAATGTGGGGAGATGATGTGTATCGATTAGGGAAGTATTGAACTTTGGCTACAGTTCAACTGTAGGAAAGAAGACTCATTCCTCCAGGTATATCTCATTCCTATAGAGATCATTGCAGCCTTTAAGCTCTTTGAACTCTACAGGACTTTGACATTTTAATGGCTTCAATGTTAAGTCTACCAACAGCTGAATTCAAAGATCAGGATTTATTATTGTTTGACAATGGGTTGGGTTGGGTTGTTTTACCTCTGAGCGGCATTTTTTTGCACACCATGAGCTAAATGGACAGGTCACATGGACCCTGAAGGCTCAGAGAAGGTTGGGGGAGGGGACCCACTGGAAAAGCTGTTGGGAGACAGATGGTAGTCTCCCGTCAAGGCCATCCAGCGTGTTCTTTAACGTGCACACGTTGGGTTGTTTAACCTCTGAGCAGCACTTTTTTGCACACCATGGGCCAAATGGTCAGGTCACATGGACCCCGAAGGCTCAGAGAAGGTTGGGGGAGGGGACCCACTGGAACAGCTGGTGGGAGACAGATAGTAGTCTCCCGTCAAGGCCATCCAGCGTGTTCTTTAACGTGCACAGGGTATAGCTCTCCCGCACACGGAGCCACGGCTTAACGTCCCATCCGACGGACGGCGGCCTTTCCAAGCCCATCGGTGTTTGACAATGATGTGACGCATCTGATTTAACAACACAATGAATTATGGTATAGACTTTTTTATATAAGAGAAAGAGTGGGTTGTTTTACCTCTGAGCGGCATTTTTTTGCACACCATGAGCTAAATAGCCAGGTCACATGGACCCCGAAGGCTCAGAGAAGGTTGGGGGAGGGGACCCACTGGAAAAGCTATTGGGAGACAGATGGTAGTCTCCCGTCAAGGCCATCCAGCGTGTTCTTTAACGTGCACACGTTGGGTTGTTTAACCTCTGAGCAGCACTTTTTTGCACACCATGGGCTAAATGGTCAGGTCACATGGACCCCGAAGGCTCAGAGAAGGTTGGGGGAGGGGACACACTGGAACAGCTGTTGGGAGACAGATGGTAGTCTCCCGTCAAGGCCATCCAGCGTGTTCTTTAACGTGCACAGGGTATAGCTCTCCCGCACACGGGGCCACGGCTTAACGTCCCATCCGACGGACGGCGGCCTTTCCAAGCCCATCGGTGTTTGACAATGATGTGACGCATGTGATTTAACAACACAATGAATTATGGTATAGACTTTTTTATATAAGAGAAAGAGTGGGTTGTTTTACCTCTGAGCGGCATTTTTTTGCACACCATGAGCTAAATGGCCAGGTCACATGGACCCCGAAGGCTCAGAGAAGGTTGGGGGAGGGGACCCACTGGAACAGCTGTTGGGAGACAGATGGTAGTCTCCCGTCAAGGCCATCCAGCGTGTTCTTTAACGTTGGGTTGTTTTACCTCTGAGCGGCATTTTTTGCACACCATGAGCTAAATGGCCAGGTCACATGGACCAAGAAGGCTCAGAGAAGGTTGGGGGAGGGGACCCACTGGAAAAGCTGTTGGGAGACAGATGGTAGTCTCCCGTCAAGGCCATCCAGCGTGTTCTTTAACGTTGGGTTGTTTTACCTCTGAGCGGCACTTTTTTGCATACCATGGGCTAAATGGCCAGGTCACATGGACCCCGAAGGTCAAAGAAGGTTGGGGGAGGGGACCCACTGGAACAGCTGTTGGGTGACAGATGGTAGTCTCCCGTCAAGGCCATCCAGCCTGTTCTTTAACGTGCACAGGGTATGGCTCTCCCGCACACGGGGCCACGGCTTAACGTCCCATCCGACGGACGGCGGCCTTTCCAAGCACATCGGTGTTTGACAATGATGTGACGCATGTGATTTAACAACACAATGAATTATGGTATAGACTTTTTTATATAAGAGAAAGAGTGGGTTGTTTTACCTCTGAGCGGCACTTTTTTGTACACAAGGGGCTAAATGGCCAGGTCACAAGGACCCCGAAGACTCAGAGAAGGTCGGGGGAGGGGACCCACTGGAAAAGCTGTTGGGAGACAGATGGTAGTCTCCCGTCAAGGCCATCCAGCGTGTTCTTTAACGTTGGGTTGTTTTACCTCTGAGCGGCACTTTTTTGCACACAATGGGCTAAATGGCCAGGCCACAAGGACCCCGAAGGCTCAGAGAAGGTTGGGGGAGGGGACCCACTGGAACAACTGTTGGGAGACAGATGGTAGCCTCCCGTCAAGGCCATCCAACGTGTTCTTTAACGTGCACAGGGTATGGCTCTCCCGCACACGGGGCCACGGCTTAACGTCCCATCCGACGGACGGCGGCCTTTTCAAGCCCATCGTTGTCCCCTACTGACCGTGGGCAGGGACGGGAAATTTTGCGAAGATAAATCTCAACGCTGACCCAGCTGGGACTCGAACCTGGGAACTACAGTTTACGAGCCTGGCGCGCTACCGACTGAGCCACCCCCGCCCCCTTCAAAGTACCGGGAATGCATATGAGGCGCATGCGTGATGGAGTCCAATGGCACCCCACAACATAACACCAGGGGCCAGACCTGTATGGCACTGCATCATGCATGTCTCACTGAACCTGTCGCCACGGTATAGCCAGATACGGATTCGTCCATCATGGTGCTGCATACTAAAGCGGAATTCGTCTGAAAAGACGATGCCATTCGCACATCCGTGCGCAACGTTCTTGGCACCATTGCAGTCGCATACACCTGTGTTCTAGAGTCAATGTTAGCCGAAGCAATGGCTGCCTAGCAAAGATGCCCCGATGCTGCAGACGACGTCGAACCATCCATGCAGACACTTGTTGATTGATGTGTAACACACCCTAACTGTTGAGCTAAGGTGTTTGATGTGACTGTACGATCATTTATTGCCATGCGTACGAGATACCTGTCCTCTCGTTCGTTTGTGTGACAAGGCCGTTGAGATCCCTCACGTCGGTGAGTTCGTTCCTCCTCTACCCAATTACGCCATATTCTCATCACTGTGGTAGCACTGTCCAGCACGAGCACCCATGTCTCGGTACGATAATCCGCCTTCCCGTAATCCCACAATTCTCCCTCGATCAAAGTCGGAATCCTGGTAGTATGGATGCCCTGTTCTTCGCATGGGCATACTTGATCCTTTAGTGCCCAAGAACTCTGGGGCGGGGGTGGCTCAGTCCGTAGCGCGCCAGGCTCGTAATCTGTAGTTCCCAGGTTCGAGTCCCAGCTGGGTCAGCGTTGAGATTTATCTCCGCAAAATTCCCCGCCCTGCCCACGGTCAGTAGGGGACACCGATGGGCTTGGAATAGGCCGCCGTCCGTCGGATGGGACGTTAAGCCGTGGCCCCGTGTGCGGGAGAGCCATACCTTGTGCACGTTAAAGAACACGCTGGATGGCCTTGACGGGAGGCTACCATCTGTCTCCCAACAGCTGTTCCAGTGGGTCCCCTGCCCCAAACTTCTCTGAGCCTTCGGGGTCCATGTGACCTGGCCATTTAGCCCATGGTGTGCAAAAAAGTGCCGCTCAAAGGTAAAACAACCCAACCCAAAGCCCAAGAACTGCGAACAAACACAATTCCAGGGCTTTACACCGGCTCTTTGTACTCTCCTCTTATTCCACTTCCAGGGGGCGTTACTGTCACACATGATGTGCGTATGTGCTGCGCTTTCAATCATTTATATGTTCTTCCATGGGCTACCCCATTTTGCATATTTTTGGACAATCTGACGCGTTCTTCCTGGTGTTGCACTTTTAATGGCCAGCAGTGTACATACTCTGTTTCCATAAATTAATGAAATGGAAAGCTAAAGTCAAAGCTCTATAACTTCTAAAATAAATTTTATTATTTTGAAAAAATGTGATTGTAGATAAAGATCTCAATCAAGTAAATCAATATCTTCAGTTTCAACAATATTCGTTCAGTATTTAATGAATTATGGAAGATTGAATATGTAGCGATAACAATGCCAGCCACAAAAAGTTGCTTCAGAAGTTAATTAAAACTTAGTAATAAGTATTGTATCAAAGCGTTTAATAAAATAAGTTTGTATTTTAGAACTTTGTGTAAAGAATTCTTTCACTATTTTTCAGTTTTGTATAAGTTTCTTAAGACTGGCATTGCTGTTGTTAAATATTCAAACTTACACAACACATTAAATACTGAACGAATATTGTTGAAAATCGAGATATTGATCTATTTGATTGAGATCTTTATTTGTAATCACATTTTTCAAAGCAAAAAAACTTATTTTAGAAGTTATAGAGCTTTGACATAATTTAGAAATTATAGAGCTTTGAGATAGTTAGCTTCCCATTGACTTAACATAGGGATTTTCCTTAATTTATGGAAACCAGTGTAATTATTTATTCGAAACTTTTGGGAGAACGTGTTTTCGCAATCGGTCTAAATAAACTACAATCACTCAGTCATTCATTTATACAAGGTATTTCCAAAAGAAAACTTCGACAACGTGTTTTAAAATACATTGTGAAGATAAAAAGGTTCCTATAAAGCATAGAACAGAAACGCTTTCCTTCTGAGTTAGGGCCGGGGGTGGCTCAGTCGGTAGCGCGCCAGGCTCGTAATCTGTAGTTCCCAGGTTTGAGTCCCTGCTGGGTCAGCGTTCAGATTTACTCCACAAAATTCTCCGCCCTGCCCACGGTCAGTAGGGGACACCGATGGGTTTGGAAAGGCCGTTGTCCGTCGGATGGGACGTTAAGCCGTGGCCCCGTGTGCGGGAGAGCCATACCCTGTGCACGTTAAAGAACACGCTGGATGGCCTTGACGGGAGGCTACCATTGTTTCCCAACAGCTATTCCAGTGGGTCCCCTCCCCCAACCTTCTCTGAGCCTTCGGAGTCCATGTGACCTGGCCATTTAGCCCATGGTGTGCAAAAAAGTGCCGCTGAGAGGAAAACAACCCAACGTTAAAGAACACGCCGGATGGCCTTGACGGTAGGCTACCCTCTGTCTCCCAACAGCTGTTCCAGTGGGTCCTCTCTCCCAACCTTCTCTGAGCCTTCGGGGTCCATGTGACCTGGCCATTTAGCCCATGGTGTGCAAAAAAGTGCCGCTCAGAGGAAAAACAACCCAACGTTAAAGAACACGCCGGATGGCCTTGACGGTAGGCTACCATCTGTCTCCCAACAGCTGTTCCAGTGGGTCCTCTCCCCCAACCTTCTCTGAGCCTTCGGGGTCCATGTGACCTGGCCATTTAGCCCATGGTGTGCAAAAAAGTGCCGCTCAGAGGAAAAACAACCCAACGTTAAAGAACACGCCGGATGGCCTTGACGGTAGGCTACCATCTGTCTCCCAACAGCTGTTCCAGTGGGTCCTCTCTCCCAACCTTCTCTGAGCCTTCGGGGTCCATGTGACCTGGCCATTTAGCCCATGGTGTGCAAAAAAGTGCCGCTCAGAGGAAAAACAACCCAACTTTAAAGAACACGCCGGATGGCCTTGACGGTAGGCTACCATCTGTCCCCCAACAGCTGTTCCAGTGGGTCCTCTCCCCCAACCTTCTCTGAGCCTTCGGGGTCCATGTGACCTGGCCATTTAGCCCATGGTGTGCAAAAAAGTGCCGCTCAGAGGAAAAACAACCCAACGTTAAAGAACACGCCGGATGGCCTTGACGGTAGGCTACCATCTGTCTCCCAACAGCTGTTCCAGTGGGTCTTCTCTCCCAACCTTCTCTGAGACTTCGGGGTCCATGTGACCTGGCCATTTAGCCCATGGTGTGCAAAAAGTGCCGCTCAGAGGAAAAACAACCCAACGTTAAAGAACACGCCGGATGGCTTTGACGGTAGGCTACCATCTGTCTCCCAACAGCTGTTCCAGTGGGTCCTCTCTCCCAACCTTCTCTGAGCCTTCGGGGTCCATGTGACCTGGCCATTTAGCCCATGGTGTGCAAAAAAGTGCCGCTCAGAAGAAAAACAACCCAACGTTAAAGAACACGCCGGATGGCCTTGACGGTAGGTAACCATCTGTCTCCCAACAGCTGTTCCAGTGGGTCCTCTCTCCCAACCTTCTCTGAGCCTTCGGGGTCCATGTGACCTGGCCATTTAGCCCATGGTGTGCAAAAAAGTGCCGCTCAGAGGAAAAACAACCCAACGTTAAAGAACACGCCGGATGGCCTTGACGGTAGGCTACCATCTGTCTCCCAACAGCTGTTCCAGTGGGTCCTCTCTCCCAACCTTCTCTGAGCCTTCGGGGTCCATGTGACCTGGCCATTTAGCCCATGGTGTGCAAAAAAGTGCCACTCAGAGGTAAAACAACCCAACGTTAAAGAACAAGCCGGATGGCCTTGACGGTAGGCTACCATCTGTCTCCCAACAGCTGTTCCAGTGGGTCCTCTCTCCCAACCTTCTCTGAGCCTTCGGGGTCCATGTGACCTGGCCATTTAGCCCATGGTGTGCAAAATAGTGCCGCCCAGAGGAAAAACAACCCAACATTAAAGAACACGCCGGATGGCCTTGACGGTAGGCTACCATCTGTCTCCCAACAGCTGTTCCAGTGGGTCCCCTCCCCCAACCTTCTCTGAGCCTTCGGGGTCCATGTGACCTGGCCATTTAGCCCATGTTGTGCAAAAAAGTGCCGCTCAGAGGAAAAACAACCCAACGTTAAAGAACACGCCGGATGGCCTTGACGGTAGGCTACCATCTGTCTCCCAACAGCTGTTCCAGTGGGTGCTCTCTCCCAACCTTCTCTGAGCCTTCGGGGTCCATGTGACCTGGCCATTTAGCCCATGGTGTGCAAAAAAGTGCCGCTCAGAGGTAAAACAACCCAACGTTAAAGAACACGCCGGATGGCCTTGACGGTAGGCTACCATCTGTCTCCCAACAGCTGTCCCAGTGGGTCCTCTCTCCCAACCTTCTCTGAGCCTTCGGGGTCCATGTGACCTGGCCATTTAGCCCATGGTGTGCAAAAAAGTGCCGCTCAGAGGTAAAACAACCCAACGTTAAAGAACACGCCGGATGGCCTTGACGGTAGTCTACCATCTGTCTCCCAACAGCTGTTCCAGTGGGTCCTCTCTCCCAACCTTCTCTGAGCCTTCGGGGTCCATGTGACCTGGCCATTTAGCCCATGGTGTGCAAAAAAGTGCCGCTCAGAGGTAAAACAACCCAACATTAAAGAACACGCCGGATGGCCTTGACGGTAGGCTACCATCTGTCTCCCAACAGCTGTTCCAGTGGGTCCTCTCTCCCAACCTTCTCTGTGCCTTCGGGGTCCATGTGACCTGGCCATTTAGCCCATGGTGTGCAAAAAAGTGCCGCTCAGAGGTAAAACAACCCAACGTTAAAGAACACGCCGGATGGCCTTGACGGGAGGCTACCATCTGTCTCTCAACAGCTGTTCCAGTGGGTCCTCTCTCCCAACCTTCTCTGAACCTTCGGGGTCCATGTGACCTGGCCATTTAGCCCATGGTGTGCAAAAAAGTGCCGCTCAGAAGTAAAACAACCCAACCTTCTGAGTTATGGCACATTTTGATATTCTAGTAAAGAAGTCTGTCAAGAGACATGAGGGCCGGATATGCTCCCTCCCGCCTTGGAGAATACTAGAAAGGGTGGGTCCTTAACTTCTGAGCGCACTTTTGCACATTATGGGTTAAAGGGCCAGGTCACAACGACCCTAAGGGATCAAAGAAGGAAGAAGACCCACTAGACAGATGGTAGCCTCTCGTCAAGGTCATTAAGAATATTCTTTAACGCTTATGTTTTAACTCTGAGCGGTACTTTTTTGCGCAACATGGGCTAAATGACCAGGTCACCAGGACCCCGGCTTAGAGAAGGTTGGGGGAGGAGTTGTTTGGGTTGTTTGACCTCTGAGCGGCACTTTTTTGCACACCATGGGCTAAATGGCCAGGTCACATGGACCCCGAAGGCTCAGAGAAGGTTGGGGGAGGGGACCCACTGGAACAGCTGTTGGGAGACAGATGGTAGCCTCCCGTCAAGGCCATCCAGCGTGTTCTTTAACGTGCAGAGGGTATGGCTCTCCCGCACACGGGGCCACGGCTTAACGTCCTATCCGACGGGTTGCGTTGTTTTACCTCTGAGCGGCACTTTTTTGCACACCATGGGCGAAATGGCCAGGTCACATGGACCCCGAAGGCTCAGAGAAGGTTGGGGGAGGGGATCCACTGGAACAGCTGTTGGGAGACAGATGGTAGCCTCCCGTCAAGGCCATCCAGCGTGTTCTTTAACGTGCACAGGGTATGGGTGTCCCGCACACGGGGCCACGGCTTAACGTCCCATCCGACGGACGGCGGCCTTTCCAAGCCCATCGGTGTCCCCTACTGACCGTGGGCAGGGCGGGGAATTTTGCGGAGATAACTCTCAACGCTGACCCAGCTGGGACTCGAACCTGGGAACTACAGATTACGAGCCTGGCGCGCTACCGACTGTGCCACCCCCGCCCCCTTGGGGGAGGAGACTCACTGGATAGCTGTTGGTAGAAAGATGGTAGTCTCCCGTCAAGACCATCCAGTGCGTTCTTTAACGTTTATATTTTACCTCTGAGCGGTACATTTTTGCTCACTAAGGGCTAAATGAACAGGTCACAAAGACCCCGAAAGCTCAGAGAAGGTTGGGGGAGGGGACCCACTGGAACTGCTGTTTGGAGAAAGATGGTAGTCTCCCGTCAAGGTCATCCAGTGTGTTCTTTAACGTGCATAGGGTATGGCTCTCCCACACACGGGACCACGGCTTAACGTCCCATCCGACGGACGACGGCCTTTCCAAGCCCATCGGTGTCCCCTATTGACAATGGGCAGGGCGGGGAATTTTGCGGAGAAAAATCTCAATGTTGACCCAGCTGGGAGACCCGAAAGGCTCAGAGAAGGTTGGGGAAGGGGACCCACTGGAACAGCTGTTTGGAGAAAGATGGTTCTCTCCCGTCAAGGCCATCCAGTGTGTTCTTTAACGTGCATAGGGTATGGCTCTCCCACACACGGGACCACGGCTTAACGTCCCATCCGACGGACGACGGCCTTTCCAAGGCCATCGGTGTCCCCTACTGACCGATGCCGATCCGTGGTACCCCGATCCGTGGGCAGGATTTTGCGGAGATAAATCTCAACGCAGACCCAGCTGGGACTCGAACCTGAGAACTGCAGATTACGAGAGGCAAATAATGTGTTCCTTCATAGTAATGCATTGAAGAAGGGGTCGTGGGAGACATTGAACAAATGGCTGAAAATCATCAATGCTAGTGAAATGCCTGGTACTATTCATCTGATACATTAAGTTGACAAATTATTTACATAGACGATGTATCTAGTAGCCAAAGTCTCTTTCAAATATATAATATTTATCCTTTTATTGTTAATCATAAAATATTTATCCGTATATACATCTTTAAAATATGGTGCACAAATACAATTCAATATATATTTACATATCAATTCAATATATTTTCACATAAGTGGGACGGGGTGGCTCAGTCGGTAGCGCGCCAGGCTCGTAATCTGCAGTTCCCAGGTTCGAGTCTCAGCTGAGTCAGCGTTGATATTTATCTCCGCAAAATTCCTTGCCCTGCCCACGGTCAGTAGGGGACACCGATGGGCTTTGAAAGGCCGACGTCCGTCTGATGGGACGTTAAGCCGTAGCCCCGTGTGCGGGAGAGCCATACTCTGTGCACGTTAAAGAACACGCTGGATGACCTTGACGGGAGGTTACCATCTGTCTCCCAACAGATGTTCCAGTGGGTCTCCTCCCCGAACTTTCTCTGTGCCTTTGGGGTCCTTGTGACCTGGCCATTTAGCCCATAGTGTGCAAAAAAGTGCCGCTCAGAGGTAAAACAACCCAACGTTAAAGAACACGCTGGATGGCCTTGACGGGAGGCTACCATCTGTCTCCCAACAGCTGTTCCAGTGGGTCTCCTCCCCGAACCTTCTCTGTGCCTTCGGGGTCCTTGTGACCTGGCCATTTAGCCCATAGTGTGCAAAAAAGTGCCGCTCAGAGGTAAAACAACCCAACGTTAAAGAACACGCTGGATGGCCTTGACGGGAGGCTACCATCTGTCTCCCAACAGCTGTTCCAGTGGGTCTCCTCCCCGAACCTTCTCTGTGCCTTCGGGGTCCTTGTGACCTGGCCATTTAGCCCATAGTGTGCAAAAAAGTGCCGCTCAGAGGTAAAACAACCCAACGTTAGAGAACACGCTGGATGGCCTTGACGGGAGGCTACCATCTGTCTCCCAACAGCTGTTCCAGTGGGTCTCCTCCCCGAACCTTCTCTGTGCCTTCGGGGTCCTTGTGACCTGGCCATTTAGCCCATAGTGTGCAAAAAAGTGCCGCTCAGAGGTAAAACAACCCAACGTTAAAGAACACGCTGGATGGCCTTGACGGGAGGCTACCATCTGTCTCCCAACAGCTGTTCCAGTGGGTCTCCTCCCCGAACCTTCTCTGTGCCTTCGGGGTCCTTGTGACCTGGCCATTTAGCCCATAGTGTGCAAAAAAGTGCCGCTCAGAGGTAAAACAACCCAACGTTAAAGAACACGCTGGATGGCCTTGACGGGAGGCTACCATCTGTCTCCCAACAGCTGTTCCAGTGGGTCTCCTCCCCGAACCTTCTCTGTGCCTTCGGGGTCCTTGTGACCTGGCCATTTAGCCCATAGTGTGCAAAAAAGTGCCGCTCAGAGGTAAAACAACCCAACGTTAAAGAACACGCTGGATGGCCTTGACGGGAGGCTACCATCTGTCTCCCAACAGCTGTTCCAGTGGGTCTCCTCCCCGAACCTTCTCTGTGCCTTCGGGGTCCTTGTGACCTGGCCATTTAGCCCATAGTGTGCAAAAAAGTGCCGCTCAGAGGTAAAACAACCCAACGTTAAAGAACACGCTGGATGGCCTTGACGGAAGGCTACCATCTGTCTCCCAACAGCTGTTCCAGTGGGTCTCCTCCCCGAACCTTCTCTGTGCCTTCGGGATCCTTGTGACCTGGTCATTTAGCCCATAGTGTGCAAAAAAGCGCCGCTCAGAGGTAAAACAACCCAACGTTAAAGAACACGCTGGATGGCCTTGACGGGAGGCTACCATCTGTCTCCCAACAGCTGTTCCAGTGGGTCTCCTCCCCGAACCTTCTCTGTGCCTTCGGGGTCCTTGTGACCTGGCCATTTAGCCCATAGTGTGCAAAAAAGTGCCGCTCAGAGGTAAAACAACACAACCCTTTCACATAACTGGTTCATTGTGATTTCATCCTATGAATTTCATTCTGAGGATAAATTTAGACACACCAAATACTTTTATTTACTAGAGTACAGTCGCTCAAAAAAGTATCCGAACGCGAATTAATCATCTGGCAACCTTCGTGTCACGTGACACGAAGGTTGCCAGATGACTAATTTCTAAAAAAATCTTTGCCAGATATTTTTTCTGAATTCTGTAATCAACCATAGCGTTCGGATACTTTTTTGAGCGACTGTACATTTAGAGAATATTAACAGATTACTCAATACACAAAGGTTTCGTATGGCGCAGATGGAAAAAATTATTTTTCTCTGTGTATTGAAGAAAATTTCCTTAACTTTTATTTCTCGAAAAAAGTTTTATAAAGATGTATTCGATTCATCGTTTTTTTTTTTTCTTTTAGATTTACTGACGTATTAACGTGAGTCGAAATTTTTTTTTACTTCTTATGTTAATCACCACGAAGTTCTTCTGATTCCAATTGTAATTGGATTTAGAAATTTGGCAACCGCTTCAGTTTTAAAATAAAACAACTTATTAAATTTCTATCGCTTTAATTCGACGAATTCAGAGGTGCAGATGGTAATGTTCAAGAACGTAACCCTAGGGTACATTATATTAGATAAAGACAGTTTTCAAACTTGAATTATAAAATAATCGCCTGTGACTAACGTGGGATTTGGGTTGGGTTGCTTTACCTTTGAGCGGCACTGTTTTGCACACCATGGGCTAAATGGCCAAGTCACATGGACCCCGAAGGCTCAGAGAATCCCTGGGGGAGGGGACCCACTGGAACGTTCAAGAACGTAACCCTAGGGTACATTATATTAGATAAAGACAGTTTTCAAACTTGAATTATAAAATAATCGCTTGTGACTAACGTGGGATTTGGGTTGGGTTGTTTTACCTCTGAGCGGCACTATTTTGCACACCATGGGCTAACTGGCCAGGTCACATGAACCCCGAAGGCTCAGAGAAGGTTGGGGGAAGGGACCGACTGGAACAGCTGTTGGGAGACAGATGGTAGCCTCCCGTCAAGGCCATCCAACGTGTTCTTTAACGTGCACAGGGTATGGCTCTCCCGCACACGGAACCACGGCTTAACGTCCCATCCGACGGACGGCGGCCTTTCCAAGCCCATCGGTGTCCCCTACTGACCGTGGGCAGGGCGGGGAATTTTGCGGAGATTTTGGGTTGTTTTACCTCTGAGCGGCACTTTTTTGCACACCATGGGCTAAATGGCCAGGTCACAAGGACCCCGAAGGCTCAGAGAAGGTTGGGGGAGGGGACCCACTGGGACAGCTGTTGGGAGACAGATGGTAGCCTCCCGTCAAGGCCATCCAGCGTGTTCTTTAAAGTGCACAGGGTATGGCTCTCCCACACACGGGACCACGGCTGAACGTCCCATCCGACGGACGGCGGCCTTTCCAAGCCAATCGGTGTCCCCTACTGACCGTGGGCAGGGCGGGAAAATTTGCGGAGATAAATCTCAACGCTGACCCAGCTGGGACTCGAACCTGGGAACTACAGATTACGAGCCTGGCGCGCTACCGACCGAGCCCCCCCCCCCCCCCCGCCCCATTTTTGCGGAGATACTAACGTGGGAAGCTTGATAAGAAAACTAATGTAGTTTCCGTATTATCTAGTCGTTAGAAATGGATTAAAATTAGAAATTGAAACACGAATGCTCAAAAGGCTGGGGACCCACAGGACGGCTGTTGGGAGACAGATGGTAGCCTTTCGTCAAGGCCATCCAGCGTGTTCTTTAACGTGCACAGAGTATGGCTCTCCCGCACACGGAGCCACGGCTTAACGTCCCATCCGACGGACGGCGGTCTTTCCAAGCCCATCGGTGTCCCCTACTGACCGTGGGCAGGGAGTTTTGCGGAGATAAGTCTCAACGTTGACCCAGCTGGGACTCGAACCTGGGAACTACAGATTACGAGCCTGGCGCGCTACCGACTGAGCCACCCCCGCCCCAAATGTTCTTTAGACACTCATAATAATTCAGTTTAGGATTTGTGTTTCATGGCATCATTAATAGACCTAATCTAAAAAAATATTTGACGAAGTTCAGAAATGAATAACCTCCCTAGGTTTAAACGTAACATGCAGCACCTGGTTCACATTTTCTAAGAAATTATTCGCTAAATTAATATTGAAGAAAATATATATGATTCTTGCAACCTGACCCTGACTCTAAAAAAGGGAGAGAGATGATGAAGCCTTGAGCATGGAATTGCACTGCAGTATAAAATTTTCTCCATGAGTTTTAGGGCGGGGGTGGCTCAGTCGGTAGCGCTCCAGGCTCCTAATCTGCAGTTCCCAGGTTCGAGTCCCAGCTGGGTCAGCGTTGAGATTTATCTCCGCAAAATTCCCCGCCCTGTCCACGGTCAGTAGGGGACACCGATGGACTTGGAAAGGCCGCCGTCCGTCGGATGGGACGTTATGCCGTGGCTCCGTGTGTGCGAGAGCCATACTCTGTGCACGTTCAAGAACACGCTGGATGTCTTTGATGGGACGCTACCATGTGTCTCCCAACAGCTGTTCCAGTGGGTCCCCTCCCCCAACCTTCTCTGAGCAATAGGGGTCTTTGTTCTCCGTCCATTATGTCCAAAAAAATTGCTACTCAGAGGTGCTATATTTCAGAATTCCAATTCCTGTTCAGTTCACCTCAGTTAATTAAAACTGCATATTGGTAACAGCAGCTTTCTTCTCGTTCCATGTTCCCCGACGAGATAATGCATAATGAGAAGTTAGACCTCAACTTTCACAGAGAGGTTATGAGACCTGACAAGAGCGCATGCGCCGATCGTATTCTTTTGCGTTTCATTATTTTTCAAAGTCGTCCATTTTGTTTTCTTCTGCAACGCTGATCTTAATAAACGTGTCGAGTCATCCAATATATACTTATGCGCAAAAAATCGCTGATGATGCGGGACTCGAACCATGGGCGTCCGCAGAGGGGGGTAAACAGGGCACTTCCCCCCTCCCGGATCGAGTAAAAAATTCCACAAATTATAATCGTAACAATTTAAGCGTAATTAATTCATGTACATTATGTATGTGTTTTTGTATTGATGCAATACTGTATTCTATAATCTACTTGTGAAAAAAACCCCTAAAAAATTAAATAATTAATAAAAATTTATTGATGTAATTATTTGTCTACAAGCTTTCCCCCCCCCCCCCTCTGGAAAATTTTCTGCAGACGCCCATGAATCGAACCCAGGTTTTTTCAGATATAGGACAGAGTGTTCTATCCATAAACTAACCACAGGCTTCGTCATTCATTACCACAATGCGACTTATAACTTAAACGAGCACGGATGACAGTGGCGCCATCTGTAATCAGGAAAGGCAACTTATTTTCCAAATGTTGCTTTTCATAACATGTAAAAAAGACAATATCAATATAAATTAATATATATTGGTAATGACTTATATGTTAATTATTTAATATATAATAAAATATATAAAATAAAATAAATAAATACCCCTCAAGCAGCTGCTTGCCACAGAGGTCTGACAGGAGCCTGTCAGTGTATATGCCATAGTAGAAGGTCTGAGAGGATGGCAGGACCTCGGCAGAAAAACAACACACACATCCATGCCTTACCCGGAGCTCGACCCAGGTCCCTTAGATCAGTAGCCTAGCGTGCTAATCACTCGGCCACGGGGACGGCAATAAAAAAAATAAATAAAATATATATATAGCTACATGAAATTATATTTTGAAATTTAAAATTTTTATAGTGTTATAAGTAACCGTCCGTCCCGTAGCCGAGTGCTTAGCGCGCTTGGCTACTGATCTACGGGACCTGGGTTCGAGTCCCGGGTAAGGCATGGTTGTATGTGTCGTTTTCCTGCTGAGGTCCTGCCATCCTCACAGACCTTCTACTGTGGCATATAAACTGACAGGCTCCTGTCAGACCTCTTTGGCAAGCTGCTGCTTGAGGGGGTATTTATTTATTTTATTTATTTTATAAGTAACCTGGGTTCGAGCCCGGGGTAAGGCATGGATGTCTCTGTTGCTTTTTCGCCGAGGTTCGCCATCCTCAGAGACTTTCTATTGTGGCGTATAACCTGGCAGGTTGCTGTCAGACCTCTGTGGCAACAAGTAGCTGCTTGAGTGAATATTTATTTTCTTTATTTATATTTAATTAATATTATTTAAACTCACAAAGACAAGGCAGAAACGTCAGACTTTTAATGAGCTAAACAGTTAACAGCAGAGATTAAAATATTCAATACTGTAATTTATCCTCCTATTGCATTTCAGTGGTCATATATATGCCTTATTCGGTAAGGGGAATCTACATCATCAGGACAGAAAAATTGCATCCTCCAAAGATCATTGATCTCACGGATTTGGTGTTAGAAATAATTTTAATAAATATATAATATGTAGATAATAAATTAACTTGCGCACACACACACATATAACTAACTATACAGGGTGATTCACAACTGTTGGGTAAAATTTTAAGGGGTGATAGAACACACCTAAACAAGCACACTTCGTCATAGAATGTATGGTCGGAACTCAAGCGGTGAAGCGCGAGGGGTTAGCAGTTACTGTGTCAGGAAATGAATTTTGGGTTGGGTTGTTTTACCTCTGAGCGACACTTTTTTGCACACCATGGGCTAAATGGCCAGGTAACATGGACCCCGAAGGCTCAGAGAAGGGGTCCAAGAAGGTTGGGGGAGGGACCTACTGGAAGAGCTGTTGGGAGACAGATGGTAGTCTCCCGTCAAGGCCATCCAGCGTGTTCTTTAACGTGCACAGGGTATGGCTTTCCCTCACAGAGAGCCACGGCTTAACGTCCCTTCCGACAGTCGGAGGCCTTTCCAAGTCCATCGGTGTCCCCTACTGACCGTGGGCAGGGCGGGGAAATTTGCGGAGATAAATCTCAACGCTGACCCAGCTGGGGCTCCGTCCGTCGGATGGGACGTTAAGCCGTGGCACCGTATGCGGGAGAAATCCATTCTTTATGCGAGCTAAAAAACACCCTGGATCGCCTTGACCGGAGACTACCATCTGTCTCCCAACAGTTGTCCAGTGGGTCCCCTCCCCCAACCTTCTCTGAGCCTTCGGGGTCCTTGTGACCTGGCCACTAAGCCCATGGTGTGCAAAAAGTGCAGCTCAGAAGTAAAACAACCCAATCCAACCCGTCGGATGTGACGTTAAGCCATGTCTGCGTGTGCGGGAGCATACCCTGTGCACCTTTAAGAACACGCTGGATGGTCTTGATGGAGGACATTAGTTGACGTGTACCATAACACCTCCAAAAAAACAACCAGCCTGTGCAAGTGTGTGCAAGCGATGGGCTTGGAAAAGCCGCCTTCCGTCGGATGGGATATTAAGTCGTGGCCCTGTGTGCGGGAGAGCCATACCCTGTGGACATTAAAAACACGCTGGATGGCCTTGACGGGAGGCTGTCATTTGTCTCCCAACAGCTGTTCCAGTGGGTCCCCTCCCCCAACCTTCTCTGAGCCTTTGGGTCCATGTGACCTGGAAATTTAGCCCATGGTGTGCAAATAAGTGCCATACCCTGTGCACGTTAAAGAACACCCTGGATGGTCTTGAGGGGAGGCTACCATCTGTCTCCCAACAGCTGTTCCAATGGGTCCCCTCCCCCAACTTTCTCTGAACCTTCGTTTTCCATGTGACCTGGCAATTTAGCCCATGGTGTGAAAAAAAGTGCCATACCCTGTGCACGTTAAAGAACACGCTGGATGGCCTTGACGAGAGGCTACCATCTGTCTCCCAACAGCTATTCCAATGGGTCCCGTCCCCCAACCTTCTCTGAACCTTCGCGTTCCATGTGACCTGGCAATTTAGCCCATGGTGTGCAAAAAAGTGCCATACCCTGTGCACGTTAAAGAACACGCTGGATGGCCTTGACGGGAGGCTGCCATCTGTCTCCCAACAGCTGTTCCAGTGGGTCCCCTCCCCCAACCTTCTCTGAGCCTTCCGGTTCTTTGTGACCTGGCCATTTAGCCCATGGTGTGCAAAAAGTGCCGCTCAGAGGTAAAACAACCCAACCCTTCCCCCAACCTTCTCTGAGCCTTCAGGGTCCTTGTGACCTGGCCACTTAGACCATGGTGTGCAAAAAGTGCAGCTCAGAGGTAAAACAACCCAACCCGTCGGATGCGACGTTAAGCCATGTCTGCGTGTGCGGGAGCATACCCTGTGCACCTTTAAGAACACGCTGGATGGTCTTGATGGAGGACATTAGTTGACGTGCACCATAACACCTCAAAAAAAAACAACCAGCCTTAATGGGAGCCTACCATCTGTCTCCTAACTGCCGCTCAGTGAATCTCCTTCATCGAACCCTCTCTGAGCCTTTGAGTCCCTTGTAACCTGGCCCCATAGCCAAGTGTGCAAAAAAGTGCCGCTTAGATGAAAAAAACTGCAAGAAAGCAAAAGCTTGAACCCGTTACCTCTTTCCTAGTTAAGGATCTAACACGTCACCAAATAGGTCATCCACCCCAGAATTGTTTCGAAAATAAATCACGTATTCTTTTAAAGTTAGTATTCCCTGCGGTCTATCCATGTGAGAAAGAATTCCGTTAACATAACCCGCACTCACCACCTCCAAACAAATAAACTGAAAGCATTCTTTAAACGTCGAGATAGCCTAGACCTGCAACGAGGTAGAGACGTAGGTAATACTGCAACGAGGTAATACGCAGACTGCAAAGCTGCATTAAAAAAGGAACGTGAACAGAACTACAATTCTTCCACGACTCATTTTATGAATGCACAAATTCTCAGCTTCTTTCCAATCTTAATGGAGCTTTTAGTCCTTTACGGTTAGCCAAGGGAGACACGATCACTGCTATGCTGCTGTTACGTTCGCTGCTTTTTATCCCTAGGGAAAAATGTTAACCGAACTGGAAACGAAATTAGACAGTTGTTTTTCTGAATATGAAATCGAGTATTAGAAGCAATGACTGTGTAGATCGAGGTTTGAGTTGTTTTATCTCTGAGCGGCACTTTTTTGCACATCATGGGCTAAATGGCCAGGTCACATGGACCCCGAAGGCTCAGAGAAGGTTGGGGGAGGGGACTAACTGGAACAGCCGTTGGGAGACAGATGGTAGCCTCCCGTCAAGGCCATCCAGCGTGTTCTTTAACGTGCACAGGGTATGGCACTTTTTTGCACACCATGGGCTAAATTGCAGGTCACATGGAACGCGAAGGTTCAGAGAAGGTTGGGGGACGGGACCCATTGGAATAGCTGTTGGGAGACATATGGTAGCCTCCCGTCAAGGCCATCCAGCGTGTTCTTTAACGTGCACAGGGTATGGCACTTATTTGCACACCATGGGTTAAATTTCCAGGTCACATGGACCCAAAGGCTCAGAGAAGGTTGGGGGAGGGGATCCACTGGAACAGCTGTTGGGAGACAGATGGTAGTCTCCCGTCAACACCATCCACGGTGTTGTTTAACACGCACAGGGTATGGCACTTTTTTGCACACCATGAGCTAAATGGCCAGGTCACATGGACCCCGAAGGCTCAGAGAAGGTTGGGGGAGGGGACCCACTGGAACAGCCGTTGGGAGACAGATGGTAGCCTCCCGTCAAGGCCATCCAGCGTGTTCTTTAACGTGCACAGGGTATGGACTTTTTTGCACACCATGGGCTAAATTGCCAGGTCACATGGAACGCGAAGGTTCAGAGAAGGTTGGGGGACGGGACCCATTGGAATAGCTGTTGGGAGACATATGGTAGCCTCCCGTCAAGGCCATCCAGCGTGTTCTTTAACGTGCACAGGGTATGGCACTTATTTGCACACCATGGGTTAAATTTCCAGGTCACATTGACCCAAAGGCTCAGAGAAGGTTGGGGGAGGGGATCCACTGGAACAGCTGTTGGGAGACAGATGGTAGTCTCCCGTCAACACCATCCACGGTGTTGTTTAACACGCACAGGGTATGGCACTTTTTTGCACACCATGGGCTAAATTACCAGGTCACATGGACCCCGAAGGCTCAGAGAAGGTTGGGGGAGGGGATCCACTGGAACAGCTGTTGGGAGACAGATGGTAGCCTCCCGTCAAGACCATCCAGGGTGTTCTTTAACGTGCACAGGGTATGGCACTTTTTTGCACACCATGGGCTAAATTGCTAGGTCACATGGACCCCGAAGGCTCAGAGAAGGTTGGGGGAGCGGATCCACTGGAACAGCTGTTGGGAGACAGATGGTAGCCTCCCGTCAAGGCCATCCAGCGTGTTCTTTAACGTTGGGTTGTTTTACCTCTGAGCGGCACTTTTTTGCACACCATGGACTAAATGGCCAGGTCACATGGACCGTGAAGGCTCAAAGAAGGTTGGGGGAGGGGACCCACTGGGACAGCTGTTGGGAGACCGATGGTAGCCTCCCGTCAAGGCCATCCAGCGTGTTCTTTAACGTTGGATTGTTTTACCTCTGAGCGGCACTTTTTTGCACACCATGGGCTAAATGGCCAGGTCACATGGACCCCGAAGGCTCAGAGAAGATTGGGGGAGGGGACCCACTGGGACAGCTGTTGGGAGACAGATGGTAGCCTCCCGTCAAGGCCACCCAGCGTGTTCTTTAACGTTGGATTGTTTTACCTCTGAGCGGCACTTTTTTGCGCACCATGGGCTAAATGGCCAGGTCACATGGACCCCGAAGGCTCAGAGAAGGTTGGGGGAGGGGACCTACTGGAACAGCTGTTGGGAGACCGATGGTAGCCTCCCGTCAAGGCCATCCAGCGTGTTCTTTAACGTTGGATTGTTTTACCTCTGAGCGGCACTTTTTTGCACACCATGGGCTAAATGGCCAGGTCACATGGACCCCGAAGGCTCAGAGAAGATTGGGGGAGGGGACCCACTGGGACAGCTGTTGGGAGACAGATGGTAGCCTCCCGTCAAGGCCACCCAGCGTGTTCTTTAACGTTGGATTGTTTTACCTCTGAGCGGCACTTTTTTGCGCACCATGGGCTAAATGGCCAGGTCACATGGACCCCGAAGGCTCAGAGAAGGTTGGGGGAGGGGACCTACTGGAACAGCTGTTGGGAGACAGATGGTAGCCTCCCGTCAAGGCCATCCAGCGTGTTCTTTAACGTTGGGTTGTTTTACCTCTGAGCGGCACTTTTTTTGCACACCATGGACTAAATGGCCAGGTCACATGGACCCTGAAGTCTCAGAGAAGGTTGGGGGAGGGGACCCACTGGGACAGCTGTTGGGAGACAGATGGTAGCCTCCCGTCAAGGCCATCCAGCGTATTCTTTAACATTGGGTTGTTTTACCTCTGAACGGCACTTTTTTGCACACCATGGACTAAATGGCCAGGTCACATGGACCCCGAAGGCTCAGAGAAAGTTGGGGGAGGGGACCCACTGGGACAGCTGTTGGGAGACAGATGGTAGCCTCCCGTCAAGGCCACCCAGCGTGTTCTTTAACGTTGGATTGTTTTACCTCTGAGCGGCACTTTTTTGCACACCATGGGCTAAATGGCCAGGTCACATGGACCCCGAAGGCTCAGAGAAGGTTGGGGGAGGGGACCCACTGGAACAGCTGTTGGGAGACAGATGGTAGCCTCCCGTCAAGGCCATCCAGCGTGTTCTTTAACGCACACGGGGCCACGGCTTAACGTCCCATCCGACGGACGGCGGCCTTTGCCAAACCCATCGGTGTCCCCTACTGACCGTTGGCAGGGCGGGGAATTTTGCGGAGATAAATCTCAACGCTGACCCAGCTGGGACTTGAACCTGGGAACTACAGATTACGAGCCTGGCGCGCTACCGACTAAGCCACCCCCGCCCCAAATAAAATGGCATTCTCGTATTTGGGCATGAGGTGAGAATGATAAGGGATGAGTTGGGTCAGTTGGCAGCACCACAGTCTCGTAATCTGATGTTCCTAGGTTCCAGTCCGTCCAAGCTTAGTTTCAGAATTCCCCCCCCCCTCTCTAACCCCGACTTTGCTCTCAGTGATAAAGGGGACACTGGTGAGCTTGGGGGGCGGGGGGGGGCTCAGTTGGTAGCGCGCCAGGCTCGTAATCTGTAGTTTCCAGGTTCCGCTGCGTCAGCGTTGAGATTTATCTCCGCAAAATCCCCCTTCCTGCCCATGGTCAGTAGGGAACACCGATGGGCTTGGAAAGGCCGCCGTCTGTTGGATGTGACATTAAGCCGTGACCCCATGTGTGGGAGAGCCATACCTTGTGCACATTAAAGATCACGCTGGGTGGCCTTGACGGGAGGCTACCATCTGTCTGCTAACAACTGATCCAGTGGTTCCCCTCCCCCAACCTTCTCTGAGCCTTCGGCGTCCTTGTGACCTGGCCATTTAGCCCATGGTGTGCAAAAAAGTGCCGCTCAGAGGTAAAACAACCCAACATTAAAGAACACACTGGATGGCCTTGATGGGAGGCTACCATCTGTCTCCCAACAGCTGTTCCAGTGGGTCCCCTCCCCCAACTTAATCTGAGTCTTCGGGGTCCTTGTGACCTGGCCATTTAGCCCATGGTGTGCAAAAAGGTGCCGCTCAGAGGTAAAACAACCCAACCCAACCCCTCCCCCAATCTTCTCTGAGCCTTCGGGGTCCTTGTGACCTGGTCATTTATCCCATGGTGTGCAAAAAAAGTGCTGCTCAGAGGCAAAACAATCCAACGTTAAAGAACACACTGGATGGCCTTGACGGGAGGATACCATCTGTCTCCCAACAGCTGTTCCAGTGGGTCCCCTCCCCCAACCTTCTCTGAGCCTTCGGGGTCCTTGTGACCTGGCCATTTAGCCCATGGTGTGCAAAAAAAGTGCCTCTCAGAGGCAAAACAACCCAACCCGGCGAACTTGGAATAGCTGCCGTCCTCCTGGACGAAAGTTAGCAGTGTTCCGTGCGCTCGAGAGTGAATCATACCTTTTGCTCGTTGAGGAACACGCTCGATAGCCTTTGTTGGGAGTCTTCCATCTGTTTCCTAAGAGCGTGAAGTGTGTCACTTCCCAAATATTCTCTCAACCCTTGGGGTCCTAGTAACCTAACCACTTCGCCAATTGCAAAAAGAAAGAAATCGCCGTTCAGAGATTACCTAGCCCAGAACGATTCTCATACTTTGGGGTCCCAGCTGGGTCAGCGTTGAGATTTATCTCCGCAAAATTTCCCCGCCCTGCCCACGGTCAGTAGGGGACACCGATGGGCTTGAAAAGGTCGCCGTCCGTCGGATGGTACGTTAAGCCGTAGCCCCGTGTGTGGGAGAGCCATACCCTGTGCACGTTAAAGAACACTCTGGATGGCCTTGACGGGAGGCTACCATCTGTCTCCCAACAGCTGTTCCAGTGGGTCCCCTCCCCCAACCTTCTCTGAGCCTTCGGGGTCCTTGTGGCCTGGCCATTTAGCCCAAAGGTGTGCAAAAAAGTGCCGCTCAGAGGTAAAACAATCCAATCCAATCTCATACTTTAGGATTGAACAAATTAACAGTTCATGTGTTTCAAAGAATGGCCAAATCACCTCTTAAGAATTTCCAGATGGAAGCGTGAAATGACATGCTATTAATTCTACCCCGAGTGTCAAAGGAGGCGGAATCTCTCCTTGTCGGCATCCACGACATTGAAACACATTCCAAATGATTCCTCCACCACTGTTCTTCCATTTCTTCAGAAGAAAACCATGAAGTCAATCAAGTGGCCATCGTAAGCGGGCGTCACGTTCTGCACGTGTGTTTCTCATCCCCCCCACCTCATCTTCCACTCCTCCTTCTCTCCGACAACATCTCCCCTGCCTCTGGAGGAATTTCGAGGAAGAAGACTCCGGATGGCAGATCGTTTCTTCCTGTTATCTCCATGGCGACGCAGAGATGCACTTGTAATGCAGAAATTACAGAGAGAGAGATCCTCTGGCTCTCTGGCAAAGCTATCATTACTGGCCGCTGAAAACGTGAGGGGGGTGACGTCAGAGAGCGCGTTATGAGGTAGCTTTTGTGATTGGTTGAGCAACGAGAACGTGAACAACGTTCTCTCTCTCTTTCAAAGCATTTGCATTCTCCCTTTGAAGATTACCAGCTTAAGGTTCAAGTTCTAGTTTTTGTGAGAGAAGTTGAAGTTGGGATTTTGTTTTTTTTTTTGGTGTTGAGATCGGTTTTTACAGCCCAAGTTAAATCTACATTCAGACGTTTTATGTAGCGGATCTTTGATGAAAGAATTAACGAAATTTGCGCATTTTAAATTGATATCTTAAACGGTTTTTAGATAAGAGAAGACAGGTTTGGGCTTCCTTTTTACATCAGAGAAGCATGTACAGTCGCTCAAAAAAGTATCCGAATACTATGGTTGATACAGAATTCAGCAAAAAATATCTGGCAAAGATTTTTTCTTTTAAATTAGTGACTTAGCAACCTTCGTGTAACGTTGCCAGCAATTCAGAAAAAGTATCTGGTAACGATTTTTTTAGAAATTAATGATCTGGCAACCTTCGTGTAGGTTGATTACAGAATTCAAAAAAAAATATCTGGCAAAGTTTTTTTAATTTGTAATCTGGCAACTATTTTTTTAGAAATCATTGCTAGCACGTGTCACGTGACACGAAGGTTGCCAGATCACTAATTTCTAAAAAAATCGCTGCCAGATATTTTTCCTGAATTCTGTGATCTACCATCGTGTTCGGATACTTCTTTAATATATATAATGCGTATGAATATATAATGCAATGAATATGGAGCGTGTGCAGTTACCGTTCACAGCAAACTGGAGCGGTTGCGGTTAATGTTCACAGCACATTGGATCGTGTGAGCTCACAAAGACCTGGATCGTGTGGGCTCACGGAAATATTGATCCTGTGCAGTTACCGTTCACAGCAAACTGGAGCGTATGCAGTAACTGCACACGCTCCAGTTTGCTGTGAACGGTAACTGGAGCGTGTACAGTTGCTGTACACGCTCCAGATATTTTTCCTGAATTCTGCAATCACGTGACACGAAGATTGCCAGATCACTAATTTCTAAAAAAATCGCTGCCAGATATTTTTTCTGAATTCTGTAATCTACCATCGTGTTCCGATACTTTTTTGAGCGACTATACATGATGAATTTCACTGAAATGACGTTGAAAAAATATATTTCCTTGCTCCTTTGTTCACAAGTGAAAGAACATAAAAAAAACTCTATAAACAAATATTGGGATCTGAAAAGGTTAAGAAAAAAAAATTCCCAGACTTCATCATTTCCTTCAGCTTATCCCGAACAAGAATGCACACAAAAACCGTGACCGTAAATGGGTCTGCAGTTCATAAGCCTCTGATACATCGAGTGAACAGAGATTCAGAATCAAAGGAACTGAGCCTCTACTTGGTTATAAAGATAACGGAAAGAATCGAAAGTTTAACTTAAGAAACTAGATCAGTAGCACAAAGCAGGAAAAAAAGTGTTCACCTTTCCACAAAGGAAATATATTTCTCTTAAAGATAGTAACATCACGAAAGGGTGGTGTACGCCGTGACTAGGTGTGTAATTGATCATAACGGTCTGCTTCCGATCAATGCTAGCACCTATTTATCAAACCCAGGAAGTATCAGATTATTGCACTGAACCTGTTCGTACAGATTCTGAAATCTTTTTTCTGTTATTGGCAATGTATTGGACAATTGTTTAAGATGTTGAAATTTTTAACCTTTTTTTATGTTTACAAGTGCAGGATTCTGTTACGGGCATGTTTGATTGAGCCATATTCTGTCTATGATCGATATCGTAATTTTTAAATCAGGTAAGACAATGCAGTGGATACGGAGATAAAATTTGTCAAATCTGATCTGAAAATAGACTGGATGACAAATGTTGCAATTTGTAAAATCTAGTCTCACAATAGAGTGAATGACAGCTATTACGATTTGTCAAATCTGCTCTAAAATAATGTGGATAAGAGATATCACAATTTGTAAAATCTGGTCTCAAAATAGAGTGCATAAGAGATATAACAATTTCTAAAATCTAGTCTCACAATCGAGTGGATGACAGATATTACGATTTGTGAAATCTGCTCTAAAAGAAAGTGGATGGCAGATATCACAATTTGTAAAATCTAATCTCACAATAGATCGGATGACAGATATCACAATTTGTGAAATCTACTCTGAAATAAAGTGGATAACAGATATAACAATTTGTAAAATCTAGTCTCACAATAGAGTGGGTGACAGATATTACGATTTGTCAAATCTGCTCTAAAATAAAGTGGATAACAGATATCACATATTGTAAAATACAGGCTCACAATCGTGTGGATACGATATCGCAATTGTCAAACCTGGTCCTAGTTTGAATGATGATTATTGCAATTGTCAAACGATGGCATTTTATTATTAAAAATTGAATAAAGATTATTACAATTGTCAAACCTAACCTGGTCCAGTATGAATGAAGATCATGAAAATTTTCCAACCTACTACTAACTTCAATGATGAAGATTATTATAATTGTTAAACCTGGTCCAGTATGAATGAAGGTTGTTAAAATTTTCGAACCTAGACCTAATGTAAATGAAAGTTATTACAACTGCCAAACCTGGTCCTACTTTGAATCGAGATCATTACAACTGTCAAACCTGGTCCTAATTTGAATCAAGATCATTACAACTGTCAAACCTGGTCCTACTTTGAATCAAGATCATTACAACTGTCAAACCTGGTCCTACTTTGAATCAAGATCATCACAACTGTCAAACCTGGTCCTACTTTGAATCAAGATCATTACAACTGTCAAACCTGGTCCTACTTCGAATCGAGATCATTACAACTGTCAAACCTGGTCGTACTTTGAATCAAGATCATTACAACTGCTAAACCTGGTCTTACTTTGAATCAAGATCATTACAACTCTCAAACCTGGTCCTACTTTGAATCAAGATCATCACAACTGTCAAACCTGGTCCTACTTTGAATCAAGATCATTACAACTGCTAAACCTGGTCTTACTTTGAATCGAGATCATTACAACTGTCAAACCTGGTCCTAATTTGAATCAAGATCATTACAACTGTCAAACCTGGTCCTACTTTGAATCAAGATCATTACAACTGTCAAATCTGGTCCTACTTTGAATCAAGATCATTACAACTGCTAAACCTGGTCTTACTTTGAATCAAGATCATTACAACTGTCAAACCTGGTCCTATCTTGAATCAAGATCATTACAACTGTCAAACCTGGTCCTACTTTGAATCGAGATCATTACAACTGTCAAACCTGGTCCTATCTTGAATCAAGATCATCACAACTGTCAAACTTGGTCCTACTTTGAATTAAGATCATTACAACTGTCAAACCTAGTCCTACTTTGAATCAAGATCATTACAACTGCTAAACCTGGTCTTACTTTGAATCAAGATCATTACAACTGTCAAACCTGGTCCTATCTTGAATCAAGATCATCACAACTGTCAAACCTGGTCCTACTTTAAATCAAGATCATTACAACTGTCAAACCTGGTTCTACTTTGAATCAAGATCATTACAATTGTCAAACTAGTCCTGGTTTCACTTGCGTTTATTACAACTGTCTAGGTGGTCCTAGTTTCAATGAAGAATATTAAATTTGTCAGGATGTCTCTGATAATAGTCAGGAGTGTGTATCTGACAAACCGTCCCCCTAGTCCAACAATGGAATGAATAACACATATTGCATTTACCAAGCAAAGTGATCATTTGAATTGGACAATTCATCAAGCACGGCACAATGTAATGAATATTACTGTTTACCAACTATGTTCAACAACAGAGTGTATAATTGATGTCACATTATTCGGACAAGACCACACAATCGAATGGACAAAGGATATTGAAATTACCAAACATTGTTCAAGAATAAAGTGGTTAACTCAGCTGGGAGACCTCTTCTGAAAACTGAAAAATTCATCTTATATTCGTCAGTCATGGAAATGGATATTGTCCATTAGGTTGGGTTGGGTTGTTTTACCTCTGAGCGGCACTTTTTTGCACACCATGGGCTAAATGGCCAGGTCACATGGACCCCGAAGGCTCAGAGAAGTTTGGGGACCCACTGGAACATCTGTTGGGAGACAGATGGTTGCCTCCCGTCAAGGCCATTCAGCGTGTTCTTTAATGTGCACAGGGTATGTCTCTCCCGCACAAGGGTCCACGGCTTAACGTCCCATCCGACGGACGGCGGCCTTTCCAAACCCATCGGTGTCCCCTACTGACCGTGGGCAGGGCGGGGAATTTTGCGGAGATAAATCTCAACGCTGACCCAGCTGGGACTCGAACTACAGATTACGAGCCTGGCGCGCTACCGACTGAGCCACCCCCGCCCCCATTGTCCATTAGAGAGAGGATAAGAGATAACACAAGTATCAATTCTGGTCTGATAATAAAGTGGATAACATTTATTATAATTGCTAAACTTATTTTAACAACAGAGTGAATCATTAGTATAGGGGTGTAGCTATAAGGGGTGGTCCCCCCTCCCCCAAGGTTAATCGGAGTTGGCAAAATTCGAAGCGACTTTGGAAAATCCAGGTGAATTATGAAAACTGGGATTTTTTCTTTTTTCTTTTTGCAAAATTAATAGGAGTTAGCGAAATCTAAACAACTTGCCAAAATCTAGGGTAGTTGCCAAATCGAGGCAACTTGGCAAAAAACTCTACAGCAGTTAGCAAATTTCGAAGCCAATTAATAAAATACAGGTGAGTTGCAAAAACTCGGATTGTTTTTGTGAAATTAAGGAGAGTTGGCAAAATCATGACAACTTGGCCAAATCTTCGGGAGTTGGCAATATCGGGACAACTTGGAATAATTGTAGAATTGGGTTGTTTGATTAGTCCCCCCCCCCCACACACACACACACACAGAACCAAATCCTCGGTGCGTCTGCGATAGAGACAAAAGTTATGTAAAGATCTTATTTTCTCATTTAGTAAAATTTTACTTCCGAGTTGGAAGTTTTTCGTCGTCACCCCTCTCCCAACCATAAGGGACCGCTGACGGAATCGAACCCGAGGAAACATGCCACAGCAGGCATGTATCTACAGAGTTGTGGGTTTCGAGTCCCGCTGCGTCAGTGATCATTTTTTTTCAGATGAATAATTGTTGAATTTCATATCTAAAGCTACAGTCGCTCAAAGAAGTATCCGAACACTGTGGTTGATTACAGAATTCGGAAAAAATATCTGGCAACGATTTTTTTTAGAAATTAGTGATCTGGCAACCTTCGTGTACAATCGCTCAAAGAAGTATCCGAACACTATGGTTGATTACAGAATTCGGAAAAAATATCTGGCAACGATTTTTTTTAGATATTAGTGATCTGATAACCTTCGCGTACAGTCGCTAAAAAAAGTATCCGAACACTATGATTGATTACAGAATTCAGAAAAAATATCTGGCAACGATTTTTTTTTTTTTTTTGAAATTAGTGATCTGGCAACTTTTGTGTACAGTCGCTCAAAGAAGTATCCAAACACTATGGTTGATTACAGAATTCAGAAAAAAATGTCTAGTAACGCCTTCGTGTCACGTGACACGAAGGTTACCAGATCACGAATTTCTAAAAAAAAATCGTTGCCAGATATTTTTTCGGATACTTTTTTGAGCGATTGTACCATTCTCGATTCAGGCTCGATAATAGAGTCGATAGAGTACAACCGAGTTTCCAAAAGAGCTAAAGAAAAAAAAACATTATGTGAAGCAGTTCATAAAGAGAAAGAGAAAAGTCGAAAATGGCCGAGGTAAGAAATCGGTTTCGTGAAACCACAATAAGAAAACAAAAATCTGTGGCATTTAAAAAAACAGAATGCAGCAAATCTTTTACCTCTGAAATCAGAGATTTCCAACGAATCAAATTGCGAAGTTTGATGGATCTCTGTAACCTCTGATATGCTGTCTGACAGACTGATGTATAGTTCGGTGTTTACGATCACGACCAACATATGTTTGTAGGTAAAAACAAGAAAGGCTTCCAAGTGTTTCCATTAATATTTATGATCCGATACAAGAGACCAGTCACGCTGAATATTCTAAGATTCGACCGAGTTTGTCTGAACAGAAATTCAGACGTTGATTTTGCTGATACTTCTCATTTTAAAGGGCGGGGGTGGTTCAGTCGGTAGCGCGCCAGGCTCGTAATCTGTAGTTTCCAGGTTCGAGTCCCAGCTGGGTCAGCATTGAGATTTCTCTGCACAAAACTCCCCGTCCTGCCCACGGTCAGTAGGGGACACCGATGGGCTTGGAAAGGCCGCCGTCCGTCGGATGGGACGTTAAGCCGTGGCCCGTGTGCGGGAGAGCCATACCCTGTGCACGTTAAAGAACACGCTGGATGGCCTTGACTGGAGGCTACCATCTGTCTCCCAACAGCTGTTCCAGTGGGTCCCCTCCCCCAACCTTCTCTGAGCTTTCGTGGTCCTTGTGACCTGGCCATTTAGCCCATGGTGTGCAAAAAAGTGCCGCTCAGAGGTAAAACAACCCAACCCAACCCTGTAGTTCCCAGGTTCCAGTCCCAGCTGGGTCAGCATTGAGATTTATCTGCGCAAAACTCCCCGTCCTGCCCACGGTCAGTAGGGGACACCGATGGGCTTGGAAAGGCCGCCGTCCGTCGGATGGGACGTTAAGCCGTGGCTCCGTGTGCGGGAGAGCCATACCCTGTGCACTTTAAAGAAGACGCTGGATGGCCTTGACGGGAGGCTACCATATGGCTCCCAACAGTTGTTCCAGTGGGTCCCCTCTCCCAACCTTCTCTGTGCCTTTGGGGTCCTTGTGACCTGGCTATTTAGCCCATGGTGTGCAAAAAAAGTGCCATACACTGTGCACGTTAAAGAACACACTGGATGGCCTTGACGGGAGTCTACCATCTGTCTCCCAACAGCTCTTCTAGTGGGTCCCCTCCCCCAACCTTCTCTGAGCCCTCGGGGTCCTTGTGACCTGGCCAATTAGCCCATGGGGTGCAAAAAAAGTGCCGCTCAGAGGTAAAACAACGCAACGGAACTCGAATTTTTACAATATTCGTTCAATACTCAAAGAGTTATAGAAGCTAGAATTTATCACAACAGTTTTTCGTCATAATAAATAATGTACTTCAGAAATAAATTGAAACTTACATAACAGATATCGTTTAAAGACAATAGTCACGGCTTTCCGTTAACTTGGTAGTGTCGTGAGACGGAACCGGGGATTGCCGTGGTTGCGGAACATCGGGCAACAAATAGTACAACATATTGTAGGAGGTGTTGGCCTGGCGCGCTACCGACTCAGCCATCTCAGCCCCACAGCTCTTAGGAGACAGATGGAATCCTCTGGTGAAGGTCATCCAACGTGTTCTTTAATGTGTCCGTAATATGTCTCTTCTGCACACGGGGTCAGGCCTTAACATCCCATGAAATAGAAAGTGACCTTTCCAAGCCGGTCGGTGTCCCCTTTCCGACCGAGGGCAGAGTGGGGGGAGGGGTTAGCAATTTTTTTTTCTTATTTCTTTCATATTGCAGATGAATCTCAAAGCTGGCTCTGGTGTTATTCGAACCTGCGAACTGCCGATTGCGAGACAGCAGCGCTACCTACTGAGCTACCCATCCCTTTTCCAAGGTATTAAGATTATTTTACGTTGCTAAAGTTTTTATAAATGAAAATTTGTTATCAGTTAAAAAACAAAAAGCGGTAGGGGGTGTGTGTGGCCGAGTGGTTAGCGTGCTTGGCTAATAATCAAAAGGACCTGGGTTCGTTGCGTTGTTTTTCTGCAGCTGAAGTCTCGCATACTCTCAGTCAGACCTCCTAGGGAAGCAGCTGCTTTAGAGGGTATTTATTTTTTTTTTTCAAAAAAGAAAACATTTCATCTGCAAGAAAAAGTAAAGAAAATCCAAATTTGGGGTTTTAGAAAATATTATCTGTTCTGTCTACTATTGAATAATTTCTTCTGAAAATCTAATTTAACCTTCTAGGCTATTGTTTAAAATTCAGAATGTCCTACTACAGCTTTTAATATGATCTAACACAGGAGCATTTTTAGCATTTTTGTAAATGGCTTACGAAATGCTAAATTAATGATTCAAATTTCAGATTTAAATTTCAACAATTGTATATTTTTTACTGTTTACTGATGATGATGGATCAGGACCTCAAATATAATCTCTTGCACTTTAAACCTGGGAGGGGATGGCACAATCGGTAGAGCACCAGGCTCGTAATCTGTAGTTCCTAGGTTCGAGTCCCAGCTGGGTCAGCGTTGAGATTTATCTCCACAAAATTCCCCGCCCTGCCCACGGTCAGTAGGGGACACCAATGGGCTTGGAAAGGCCGCCGTCCGTCACATGGGACATTAAGCCGTGGCACCGTGTATGGAGAGACATACCCTGTGCACGTTAAAGAACACGCTGGATGGCCTTTACGTGAAACTACCATCTCTCTCCCAACAGCTGTTCCAGTGGGTCCTCTCCTCCCAACTTTCTTTGAGCCCTCGGGGTCCTTGTGACTTAGCCATTTAGCCCATTGTGTACAAAAAGTGCCGCTCACAGGTAAAACAACCCAACACCTTATACAGTCGCTTAAAAAAGTATCCGAACACTATGGTTGATTACAGAATTCAGAAAAAAATATCTGGCAACGATTTTTTAGAAATTAATGACCTGGCAACCTTCGTGTCACGTGACACGAAGTTGCCAGATCACTAATTTCTAAAAAAAATCGTTGCCAGATATTTTTTTCTGAATTCTGTAATCAACCATAGTGTTCGGATACTTTTTTGAGCGACTGTGCTTGAGGGGGTATTTATTTTTTATTTTATTTACCTAACTAGGGCCAGATCTAATGTGGAAAGTGGGGGAGGAAGATCATGTCAGGGGCGGGGGTGGCTCAGTCAGTAGCGCGCCAGGCTGGTAATCTGTAGTTCCCAGGTTCGAGTCCCAGCTGGGCAAGCGTTGAGATTTATCTCCGCAAAATTCCCCGCCCTGCCCACGGTCAGTAGGGGACACCGATGGGCTTGGAAAGGCCGCCGTCCGTCGCATGGGACGTTAAGCCGTGGCCCCGTGTGTGGGAGAGCCATACCCTGTGCACGTTAAAGAACACGCTGGATGGCCTTGACGGGAGGCTACCATCTGTCTCCCAACAGCTGTTCCAGTGGGTCCCCTCTCCCAACCTTCTCTGAGCCTTTGGGGTCCATGTGACCTGGCCATTTAGCCCATGGTGTGCAAAAAAGTGCCGCTCAGAGGTAAAACAATCCAACCCAACCCTATAGAAGATCATGTCCCATCACTTTTGAGAATGCTAGTAACCAGAATGGAGGGGAAAAACTATCAAAAATATATATTTTACATTTTTTTTAAAGAATTTGTTTAAAAAAACGTTGCAACGAAAGGTATGAGATCATTGCCTGGCACTCTAAAATTTCAAATTCCCAACATAAATAGATCCTTTGCCACGTTCGATTAAAGTTGGGGAACTTCTAAAATTTCCCACCGTTAGAGGGCGCAATTTAAACTTTTGGGCAATTCGGCAAATGCGAAACGTAATATTTCCTTAATACCTATCAACGTAAAAAAAAATTATTTATCTCTATAAAGCAAAATGTCGTATGTCTACAGACAGACAGACAAGAAGATGAACAGATGATAAAATATATGTTTTGATTGCACTATGATTGAGTAAACACCGACAGGAAAAATAATACATCCAAAAAACCGAAAAGCATTCCTTGTATTAGTGTTCTATGCTTGCAATAATCTTAGCGGTAGTTGAGTACAGTCGCTCAAAAAAATATCCGAACACTATGGTTCATTGCAGAATTCAGAAAAAATATCTGGCAAACATTTTTTTTTCAGAAATTAGTGATCTGGCAACCTTCGTGTCACGTGACACGAAGGTTGCCAGATATTTTAACTACGGCTGATTACAGAATTCAGAAAAAATATCTGGCAACGATTTTTTTTTTAGAAATTAATGACACGAAAGGCCAACCCACCAGGGCAAACCACATCAAGGTTAAGAATCACTGCCTTATGATATTGGAAGGGTTACAGGTTATAAAAAATATTTATTTTTTTGTTAAGTGTTCTTTCACTTCTAGTAGTGAATCGCTATCAACCTCTATAATATTCACCTCAAAAATCGTTCATCACGATAGACCCAGCTTTATTCCCATCGACCCATCATCTGGACTTCACAGATGATGATTCACTTTTTTGATGATCATGTCTACTTCACACCACTTTATCCTCGTGAATCACTTATTATATCTTCTTTACACTTATTAATATTCAACAGATGTCTACATTACACTTATACATTTGCAGAATGTTTCATAAGTCACATATTTATCAGTCTTCAAACTTTATTTATGTCTGTCCCACACTTATTCACCCTCGCCATATCAATTTCACACTTAGTCACCCTCGAAAATTATTCGTCATATCTGCCTCACGCTTAATCACGCTCAAAAATCACATGTGTCATTGATTCTGAAATCTCATTGTGTCTGCTTCACATTTATTCATTCTCAAGAATCACTCATCACGTATGCCTCAAATTTATTCCCCCCTCGAAAATCACTCATGTCTGCCTCACACTTACTCACTCTTGAGAATCACTCGCCACGCTGCCTTACATATATTCCCTCTCCAATGATCACTCGTCATGTCTGCCTCACACTTTTTCAACCTCGAAAATCTTTCATTCATGTCTGACTCACACTTATTCAACCTCGAAAATATTTCATCATGTCTGACTCACACTTATTCACCCTCGAAAATCTTTCATCCTGTCTGACTCATTCACTCTCGAAAAACTTTCATCCTGTCTGACTCATTCACCCTCGAATAATTTTCATGTCTGACTCATACTTATTCACCCTCGAAAAACTTTCATCCTGTCTGACTCATACTTATTCACCCTCGAAAATCTTTCATCTTGTCTGACTCATTCACTCTCGAAAAACTTTCATCATGTCTGACTCATACTTATTCACCCTCTAAAACTTTTCATCTTATCTGACTCATTCACCCTCGAAAATCTTTCATCCTGACTCATTCACCCTCGAAAAACTTTCATCATGTCTGATTCATACTTATTCACCCTCGAAAATCTTTCATCGTGTCTGACTCGTACTTATTCACCCTCGAAAAACTTTCATCCTGTCTGACTCACACTTATTCACTCTCGACAATCTTTCATCATTTCGACTCACACTTATTCACTCTCGAAAATCTTTCATCATGTCTGACTCACAGTTATTCACTCTCGAAAATCTTTCATCCTGTCTGACTCATTCACTCTCGAAAAACTTTCATCATGTCTGACTCATACTTATTCCCTCTAAAACCTTTCATCCTATCTGACTCATTCACCCTCGAAAATCTTTCATCCTATCTGACTCATTCACCCTCGAAAATCTTTCATCCTGACTCATTCACCCTCGAAAAACTTTCATCGTGTCTGATTCATACTTATTCACCCTCGAAAATCTTTCATCGTGTCTGACACACTTATTCACCCTCGAAAATTTTTATCATGTCTGACTCGTACTTATTCACCCTCGAAAAACCTTCATCCTGTCTGACTCACACATATTCACTCTCGACAATCTTTCATCATTTCGACTCACACTTATTCACCCTCGAAAATCTTTCATCCTGTCTGATTCACACTTATTCACTCTCAACAATCTTTCATCATCTCGACTCACACTTATTCACCCTCGAAAATCTTTCATGTCTGACTCACAGTTATTCACTCTCGAAAATCTTTCATCCTGTCTGACTCATTTACCCTCGAAAAACTTTCATCCTGTCTGACTCATTCACCTTCGAAAAACTTTCATGTCTGACTCATACTTATTCACCCTCGAAAAACTTTCATCCTGTCTGACTCATACTTATTCACCCTCGAAAATCTTTCATCTTGTCTGATTCATTCACTCTCGAAAAACTTTCATCATGTCTGACTCATACTTATTCACCCTCTAAAACCTTTCATCCTATCTGACTCATTCACCCTCGAAAATCTTTCATCTTGTCTGACTCATTCACTCTCGAAAAACTTTCATCATGTCTGATTCATACTTATTCACTCTCGACAATCTTTCATCATTTCGACTCACACTTATTCACCCTCGAAAATCTTTCATCCTGTCTGATTCACACTTATTCACTCTCGAAAATCTTTCATCATTTCGACTCACACTTATTCACCCTCGAAAATCTTTCATGTCTGACTCACAGTTATTCACTCTCGAAAATCTTTCATCCTGTCTGACTCATTCACCCTCGAAAAACTTTCATCCTGTCTGACTCATTCACCTTCGAAAAACTTTCATGTCTGACTCATACTTATTCACCCTCGAAAAACTTTCATCCTGTCTGACTCACACTTATTCACTCTCGACAATCTTTCATCATGTCTGACTCACACTTATTCATTCTCGAAAATCTTTCATCATGTCTGACACACTTATTCACTCTCAAAAATCTTTCATCATGTCTAACTCACACTTATTCACCCTCGAAAATCTTTCATCATGTCTGCCTCACAGTTATTCACCCTGGAAAATTTTTCATCCTGTCTGACTCACGCTTATTCACCCTCGGAAATCACTCATCGCGTCTGCTTCACACTTATTGATTCTGAACAATCACTCATCATATTTGCCTCACACTTATTGGCCCTCAAAAAATGACTCATCACATCTGCCTCTTATTCGCCCTCAAAACTCACTCATCGTATCAAGCTTATTCATTTTCAGCAATCACTCATCATATTTGCCTCACACTTATTCAGCTCAAAAAATGACTCATCACATCTGCCTCACACTTATTGGCCCTCAAAAATCACTCATCATACAATAAGTGTGCAGCATCTCAAAAATCAATCACATCTCCTCACACTTATTCACAGTGAAGAATCCCTCATGTCCGCCACGAAGTTATTCACCCTCGAAAATCACTCATGTCTGCTTCGCACTTATTCACCCTCAAGAATCAATTACTTTTGCCTCACCCTTATACATTCTCAAAAGCCACTCATCGTGTCCACCTTCAAGAATCACTCACCATGTCTGCCTCACATTCCCCCTCAAGAATCACTCATCATGTCTGTCTGTCACCCTCAAATAAGAATCACTCAACATGTCTGCCTCACATTCCCCCTCAAGAATCACTCATCATGTCTGTCTGTCACCCTCAAACAAGAATCACTCACCATGTCTGCCTCACATTCCCCCTCAAGAATCACTCATCATGTCTGTCTGTCACCCTCAAACAAGAATCACTCACCATGTCTGCCTCACATTCCCCTCAAGAATCACTCGTCATGTCTGTCTGTCACCCTCAAACAAGAATCACTCACCATGTCTGCCTCACATTCCCCTCAAGAATCACTCATCATGTCTGTCTGTCACCCTCAAACAAGAATCACTCACCATGTTTGCCTCACATTCCCCCTCAAGAATCACTCATCATGTCTGTCTGTCACCCTCAAAAAACATTCATGTCTGTCTCCCACTTTAATACTCTCAAAAATCACTCATCATATCTGCCTCGCATTTATTCCTCCCCAAAGATCACTGATGATGATGATCACTTCACACTTTCCCTCCCTCAAAAATCTCCGCAACATTTCGATTCAAATCTTCACCTCCCCAATTCAACAAGACCCACAAACAATTCTCACTTTCACCCTCGGCAACCATCCCTCAACAAGACCCACAAACAATTCTCACTTTCACCCTCGGCAACCATCCCTCAACAAGACCCACAAACAATTCTCACTTTCACCCTCGGCAACCATTCCAAAACAGGTGAGATCGTAACGCTGAGAGACTCACCTTCTTCCGCGGTATCCATCCGTCCGACACGACCATGACTCGCGGCTCCTACTAGCACACATCACGGGAACGCTCTGCTGCCGTGGCTCGCTCAATCGCGCTCTTACCTGAATGTTGAGGTTAACATTCTTGGTCTGCATGGCGTAGATGACCCGGGGTCAGGTGTGGGAACTCACGCACCACCAAAATTGCTGCTGACCGTCTGGTTTGCCAGGTGCTGGGGTGGGGCCTCCTGCAAGAAGGGGGGAAAGAAAAAAAGGGAAGTCTTCAGTGGTTAAGGTCATCGCAGGCCTCGTCAGGTATGTGATGATATGGAAAAGAAGACAGCCCACCATCGCTGGGGTCACTTGGCGGTAATCACCACCACCAAGGTAAAGAGAGATGATTGCTCTAAGTGAGGCGTCTGGAGACATGATCTGGATCTTTGTTCACCCCGACAAGAGGTCAGGACCTCTGTGACCCCTTACTGTTCTCACTGGCGGTGGTGTCGGAGAGTTTGCAGTGTCACAAGGCACAGATGTATGTAATCGTAGCACGTTCCGGTGGTGATGATACCGGTGGTGATGATAAAGGAACGGGGACTATAACACTTGTACGCCTCGCTTGTTATTTGCAGGGGGGGTGGGCCGTCTAGTCCTTGCGCAATCTCAATACCTGACGAAGGTCAAAGGTCAACAAGGAACTTAATACATAATACAAAATGGCTCAGTTTAACAAAAGGCAGTTTTCCAGAAAAAAGTACAGTCGCTCAAAAACTATCCGAACACTATGGTTGATTTCAGAACTCAGGAAAAAAAATCTGGCAACGTTTTTTTTTTTAGAAATTAGTGATCTGGCAACCTTCGTGTCACGTGACACGAAGGTTGCCAGATCACTAATTTCTAAAAAAATCGATGTCAGATTTTTTCTTTAATTCTCAAATCAACCATAGTGTTCGGATATTTTTTTGAGCGACTGTACATTTGTTTAATTTTATACTAGAGCATAAATATTACTGAAATTATAGAAGGCATCATAGAAATAAGGGATTTTATTAAAGTATTAAGATGCAGAAAAAGGGTAATTAATGAAGCACATTGATTAAAATTTAAACTTATCTTTACCTTTTTAACACTTAATTAGTTCTTAAAGTTTAATAATGTTCAGTGATAAAAGTTTCTATAATAAGAAAAGAGAATTTTGTGTAAATTTGTTTCCATGATAATTGCATTGATCACAGAAATGCACGGCTGACTCCCTCCCTCATTTCGTTGGGTTGGGTTTTTTCACCTCTGAGAGGAACTTTTTTGCACACAATGTGCTAAATGGCCAGGTCACATGGACCCCGAAGGCTCAGAGAAGGTTGGGGGAGGGGACCCACTGGAACAGCTGTTGGGAGACAGATGGTAGCCTCCCGTCAAGGCCATCCAGTGTGTTCTTTAATATTGTGTTGTTTCACCTCTGAGCGGCACTTTTTTGCACCCATGGGCTAAATGGCCAGGTCACATGGACCCCGAAGGCTCAGAGAAGGTTGGGGGAGGGGACCCACTGGAACAGCTGTTGGGAGACAGATGGTAGCCTCCCGTCAAGGCCATCCAGTGTGTTCTTTAATATTGTGTTGTTTCACCTCTGAGCGGAACTTTTTTGCACCCATGGGCTAAATGGCCAGGTAACATGGACCCCGAAGGCTCAGAGAAGGTTGGGGGAGGGGACCCACTGGAACAGCTGTTGGGAGACAGATGGTAGCCTCCCGTCAAGGGCATCCAGTGTGTTCTTTAATATTGTGTTGTTTCACCTCTGAGCGGCACTTTTTTGCACCCATGGGCTAAATGGCCAGGTAACATGGACCCCGAAGGCTCAGAGAAGGTTGGGGGAGGGGACCCACTGGAACAGCTGTTGGGAGACAGATGGTAGCCTCCCGTCAAGGCCATCCAGTGTGTTCTTTAATATTGTGTTGTTTCACCTCTGAGCGGCACTTTTTTGCACCCATGGGCTAAATGGCCAGGTAACATGGACCCCGAAGGCTCAGAGAAGGTTGGGGGAGGGGACCCACTGGAACAGCTGTTGGGAGACAAATGGTAGCCTCCCGTCAAGGCCATCCAGTGTGTTCTTTAATATTGTGTTTTTTTACCTCTGAGCGGCACTTTTTTGCACCCATGGGCTAAATGGCCAGGTCACATGGACCCCGAAGGCTCAGAGAAGGTTGGGGGAGGGAACACACTGGAACAGATGTTGGGAAACATGGTAGCTTCCCGTCAAGGCCATCCAGTGTGTTCTTTAACGTGCACAGGGTGTGGCTCTCCCATGCAAGGGGCCACGGCTTAACGTCCCATCCGACGGACGGCGGCCTTTCCAAACCCATCGGTGTCACCTACTGACCGTGGGCAGGGCAGGAAATTTTGCAGAGATAAATCTCAACGCTGACCCAGCTGGGGCTCGAACCTAGGAACTGCAGATTACGAACCTGGTGCTCTACCGACTGAGCTACCCCCGCCCCTTTCATACACGCCCCTTATCTCCTTTCCCCCCCCCCAATAAATACCTTTTCTAGATAAAAATTTGCGGAAATCTAATTGCTTTACAGTATTAAGAAAAAAATCTGAAATCCTTTTTAAATAATTTGTTATTTTATCTATTAAGTTTCTGACGATGACTTCTCATTTAAAGAAAAACAATTAAAATCCTTTAAAGATTTTAATAACGATTTAGATAAAACTTATTATATTTTTGTGTAATTTTAAGGAAAATAAAATGTTACAGAGAGGTTTCTTCTAATTCTCTCAAATGTACATATTTTTAATTATTTTTTTTTACAATGGGCTGGGGTGTGGCTCAGTCTATAGCGCGCCAGGCTCGTAATCTGTAATTCTCAGGTTCGAGTCCCAGCTGGGTCAGCGTTGAGATTTATCTCCACAAAATTCCCCGCCCTGCCCACGGTCAGTAGCGGACATCGATGGGCTTGGGAAGGCCGCCGTCCGTCGGATGGGACGTTAAGCCGTGGCCCCTTGCATGGGAGAGCCATACCCTTTGCACGTTAAAGAACACGCTGGATGGCCTTGACGGGAGGCTACCATCTGACTCCCAACAGCTGTTCCAGTGGGTCCCCTCTCCCAACCTTCTCTGAGCCTTCGGGGTCCTTGTGACCTGGCTATTTAGCCCATGGTGTGCAAAAAAGTGCCGCTCAGAGGTAAAATAACCCAATATTAAAGAACACACTAGATGGCCTTGACGGGAGGCTACCATCTGTCTCCCAACAGCTGTTCCAGTGGGTCCCCTCTCCCAACCTTCTCTGAGCCTTCGGGGTCCTTGTGACCTGGCTATTTAGCCCATGGTGTGCAAAAAAGTGCCGCTCAGAGTTAAAATAACCCAATATTAAAGAACACACTAGATGGCCTTGACGGGAGGCTACCATCTGTCTCCCAACAGCTGTTCCAGTGGGTCCCCTCTCCCAACCTTCTCTGAGCCTTCGGGGTCCTTGTGACCTGGCTATTTAGCCCATGGTGTGCAAAAAAGTGCCGCTCAGAGGTAAAATAACCCAATATTAAAGAACACGCTGGATGGCCTTGACGGGAGGCTACCATCTGTCTCCCAACAGCTGTTCCAGTGAGTCCCTCGCCCAACCTTCTCTGAGCCGTCGAGGTCCTTGTGATTTGGCCATTTAGCCCATTATGTGAATAAAAAGTTCTCAGAGACTGTTAATCACTAGACAAGCAAGTTAACCGGATCGGCTCATCCAATAATTGATGCAACTTCACCGATGATCACAGAAAAACAAATAAAACTTTTTTTTTTTCAAAAAAGAATGATCATTTCCACAACTCCGCATATCGTCAAGGAAATTCGTCACCTAACAAAAAGTTCCGATTTTAACATTTCAGTGAATCGCGCATTGATACATAACGAAAGCAATCGCATCATCATTTGTCATCTACGCCATCTTGTGAGAGTTTCTTCACCAACTTCCTCCTACAGCCCCAAGGCCCGCCTAAATGGGTCCCGAAGTGTTCGAAGATAATTTACAGAGCAATCAAGATCCTGGCGGGAATGATGTATCCATTTGTGGTAGTCCTCCACGTGAATATCTGATCCCAACTTTGACACACACACAGACATAGTTCCCTCACGACACCTACAGATCGGCTAAATTCCCCGGCTCGATGGTTGCAGAGGAAATTACGGCACTACAGACGCCCATACCCGGATGTAAACCTGCACGTTTAACTTAAGGGCCTGTGCAAGAGGCTCAGGGGTCATGGTGGGGTCATCCTGGCAAGCTATCGGCTCGCTGAAAGATCAAGGTTGAAGCATCTCGACCAGACTCATTCGAGGAGGGATTTTTTTTTGCGAGAAAGTCACGTGCATTCACGTTCATGTCGATAGCCGTGCGCGTTTTTTTTTCTCGGCGGTGCTGTGTGACGTCTTACTGACGTAAACGGAACGCATGCGCGGTTCGGTTGCTCGTGATAAATGGAAATGTGCAGCGGAAATACGATCCGCACGCGATATTTTTTGTAGAGAATTCGTCGCTTATGATACATCTTGCTCGGATGTTGCGTTCCACGAGTCGGGACTGGATCTCGAAACTGGATTAGAAGATAGATGAGGAATTGAGCAGCTGGCTTGGAACGGAACGGATCAGGACGCAGTTACGGAATGTCTTTTTAAGAACTTGGTCTTGAAAAAATACGGGTACTATGTATGCTCCTTAAACAGAGGGGGGACTTCACTGTTGTCGGTAAAAGCGCTTGGTTAGTGATCAAAGGGACCTGTGTTTGGGGGGGATTTGGGTTGGGTGCTCTAAGCGGCACTTTTTTGCTCACTATGAGCTCAATGGCCAGGTCACATGGACCCCGAAGGTTCAGAGAAGGTTGGGGGAGGGGACCCACTAGAACAGCTGTTGGAAGACAGATGGTAGCCTCCCGTCAAGGCCATCCAGTGTGTTCTTTAAGATGCACAGGGTATGGCTCTCCCGCACACGGGGCCCGGCTTAACGTCCCATCCGAGGGACGGCGGCTTTTCTAAACCCATCGGTGTCCTCTACTGATCGTAGGAATTTTGCGGAGATAAATCTCAACGCTCACCCAGCTGGGACTCGAAACTGGGAACTACAGATTACGAGCCTGGAGCGCTACCGACTGAGCCACCCCCGCCCCGTTTGGGAGAAGGGATGGTGCAGTCGGTTGCGCACCAGGCTCGTAATCTATAGTTCCCAAGTTCGAGTCCCAGCTGGGTCAGCGTTGAGATTTATCTCCGCAAAATTCTACGCCCTGCCCACTGTCAGTAGGGAACACCGATGGGCTTGGAAAGGCAGGCGTCCGTCGGATGGGACGTTAAGTCGTGGCCCGTGTGCGGGAGAGCCATACCCTGTGCACGTTAAAGAACACGCTGGATGGACTTGACGGGAAGCTACCATCTGTCTCCTAACAGCTGTTCGAGTCGGCCTCCTCCCTCAACATTCTCTGAGCCTTCGGGGTCCATGTGATCTGGCCATTCAGCCCATGGTGTGCAAAAAAAGTGCCGCTCAGAGGTAAAACAACCCCACCCAACCCAGCGTTGAGATTTATCTCCGCAAAACTCTCGCCCTGCCCTCGGTTCGTAGGAGACACCGATGGGCTTAGTAAAAGCGGTCGTCCGTCGGATGAGACGTTAAGCCGTGGCCCCGTGTGGGAGAGAGAGTCATACCCTGTGCACGATATATCTAATGCAACTGTCACTTATATTAAGAACAGAATTATGTTATTTATATCAATAAGAGTTCAAACGGAGAGTTCAGTCAGTGCTTAAATTAATTTTATATGGCAAAGAAAAACGTCGAAGATAAAGATCACAATCCAAAACTCGATTTTTTCCAAATATTTGTTCAGTATTTATATAGCCGTCCCGTGGCCGAGTGGTTAGCACGCTTGGCTACTGATCTACGGGACCTGGGTTGGGTTGGGTTGTTTTACCTCTGAGCGGCACTTTGGGCACACCATGGGCTAAATGGCCAGGTCACATGGACCCCGAAGGCTCAGAGAAGGTTGGGAGAGGGGACCCACTGGGACAGCTGTTGGGAGACAGATGGTAGCCTCCCGTCAAGGCCATCCAGCGTGTTCTTTAGCGTGCACAGGGTATGGCTCTCTCACACACTGGGCCACGGCTTAACGTCCCATCCGACGGACGGCGGCCTTTCCAAGCCCATCGGTGTCCCCTACTGACCGTGGGCAGGGCGGGAATTTTGCGGAGATAAACCTCAACGCTAACCCAGCTGGGACGCGAACCTGGGAACTAAAGATTACAAGCCTGGCGCGCTACCGACTGAGCCACCCCCGCCCCATGGGACCTGGGTTCCAGCCCCGGATTAAAGCATGGATGTATGTGTCGATTTTCTGCTGCGATCCTGCCATCCTCTAAGACCTACTAAGCATATAAACTGGCAGGCTCCTGTCAGACCTCTGTGGCAAGCAGCTGCTTGAGGGGGTATTTATTCTTTTCATTTTATTTATATAGTTCTAGAAGCGAAAAAAAGCAATTTAGCTCCCGCAAAAGTTATTGAAACTTGACGAAATGTTAAACTTACTCTGACTGCTGAAAATATACGGAGATGAATATTTAAACTTCGCCAGTTTTCAATAAATCGTTTTTAATTAATTCCTAGATATTTTTTTTTCTCAGTTCGATTCGTAAGTTGTATTTTTATGCGACACTTTTATTGTTTCTTAGCTAGTAAGTTGCAGAAATTCTTGTTCTGTCAAATGGTTCAAATTAATCGGCATTACAAACTACAATTTCAAAAAAAATTAATTTTTTTTTCCATTATTTACAATGCGAAAATACGAACTTAACATTTAATATTTGAGGCTCTTTCCCGTACACTTGAAAACACCTGAAGCAGAATATTCCAAGAAATCATCCCAAATTGGAATGTTTCAACAATGGATTCATTGAGCTTTTAATTACTCGTCAATCAACCAATGAAATACATCATTTGTTCATTCATCAGTAATTAATATATAATTTCAATCATTAGTTTTTTCCACGGTAATTGATGGACCATTAGTTCATTCGTCAGTAATTGATGGATCATTAGTTCATTCGTTCGTCAGTAATGGATGGATCATTAGTTCATTCGTCAGTAATGGATGGATCATTAGTTCATTCATTCGTCAGTAATTGATGGATCATTAATTCATTCGTCAGTAATGGATTGATCATTAGTTCATTCGTTCGTCAGTAATGGATGGATCATTAGTTCATTCGTCAGTAATGGATGGATCATTAGTTCATTCATTCGTCAGTAATCGATGGATCATTAATTCATTCGTCGGTAACTGATGGATCATTAATTCATTCATTCATCGGTAATTGATGGATCGTTAGTTCATTCATTCGTCAGTAATGGATGGATCATTAATTCATTCGTCAGTAATTGATGGATCATTAGTTCATTCATTCGTCAGTAATGGATGGATCATTAGTTCATTCATTCGTCAGTAATTGATGGATCATTAATTCATTCGTCAGTAATTGATGGATCATTAGTTCATTCATTCATCGGTAATTGATGGATCATTAGTTCATTCATTCGTCAGTAATGGATGGATCATTAGTTCATTCATTCATCGGTAATTGATGGATCATTAGTTCATTCATTCGTCAGTAATGGATGGATCATTAATTCATTCGTCAGTAATTGATGGATCATTAGTTCATTCATTCGTCAGTAATGGATGGATCATTAGTTCATTCATTCGTCAGTAATGGATGGATCATTAGTTCATTCATTCGTCAGTAATGGATGGATCATTAGTTCATTCATTCATCGGTAATTGATGGATCATTAGTTCATTCATTCGTCAGTAATGGATGGATCATTAGTTCATTCATTCGTCAGTAATGGATGGATAATTAGTTCATTCATTCGTCAGTAATGGATGGATCATTAATTCATTCGTCAGTAATTGATGGATCATTAGTTCATTCATTCGTCAGTAATGGATGGATCATTAGTTCATTCATTCGTCAGTAATTGATGGATCATTAGTTCATTCATTCGTCAGTAATTGATGGATCATTAATTCATTCTTCAGTAATCGATGGATCATTAGTTCATTCGTCAGTAATGGATGGATCATTAGTTCATTCATTCGTCAGTAATGGATGGATCATTAGTTCATTCATTCGTCAGTAATGGATGGATCATTAGTTCATTCATTCGTCAGTAATGGATGGATCATTAGTTCATTCATTCGTCAGTAATTGATGGATCATTAATTCATTCGTCGGTAATTGATGGATCATTAATTCATTCATTCATCGGTAATTGATGGATCATTAGTTCATTCATTCGTCAGTAACTGATGGATCATTAGTTCATTCGTCGATAATTGATGGATCATTAGTTCATTCATTCATCGGTAATTGATGGATCATTAGTTCATTCATTCGTCAGTAATTGATGGATCATTAATTCATTCGTCAGTAATTGATGGATCATTAGTTCAGTCGTCAGTAACTGATGGATTATTAATTCATTCGTCAGTAATTGATGGATCATTAATTCATTCGTGAGGAATTGATGGATCATTAATTCATTCGTCAGGAATTGATGGATCATTAGTTCATTCATTCATCGGTAATTGATGGATCATTAGTTCATTCATTCGTCAGTAATGGATGGATCATTAATTCATTCGTCAGTAATTGATGGATCATTAGTTCATTCATTCGTCAGTAATCGATGGATCATTAATTCATTCGTCAGTAATTGATGGATCATTAGTTCATTCATTCGTCAGTAATGGATGGATCATTAATTCATTCGTCAGTAATTGATGGATCATTAGTTCATTCATTCGTCAGTAATTGATGGATCATTAGTTCATTCATTCATCGGTAATTGATGGATCATTAGTTCATTCATTCGTCAGTAATGGATGGATAATTAGTTCATTCATTCGTCAGTAATGGATGGATCATTAATTCATTCGTCAGTAATTGATGGATCATTAGTTCATTCATTCGTCAGTAATGGATGGATCATTAGTTCATTCATTCGTCAGTAATTGATGGATCATTAGTTCATTCATTCGTCAGTAATTGATGGATCATTAATTCATTCGTCAGTAATCGATGGATCATTAGTTCATTCGTCAGTAATGGATGGATCATTAGTTCATTCATTCGTCAGTAATGGATGGATCATTAGTTCATTCATTCGTCAGTAATGGATGGATCATTAGTTCATTCATTCGTCAGTAATGGATGGATCATTAGTTCATTCATTCGTCAGTAATTGATGGATCATTAATTCATTCGTCGGTAATTGATGGATCATTAATTCATTCATTCATCGGTAATTGATGGATCATTAGTTCATTCATTCGTCAGTAACTGATGGATCATTAGTTCATTCGTCGATAATTGATGGATCATTAGTTCATTCATTCATCGGTAATTGATGGATCATTAGTTCATTCATTCGTCAGTAATTGATGGATCATTAATTCATTCGTCAGTAATTGATGGATCATTAGTTCAGTCGTCAGTAATTGATGGATTATTAATTCATTCGTCAGTAATTGATGGATCATTAATTCATTCGTGAGGAATTGATGGATCATTAATTCATTCGTCAGGAATTGATGGATCATTAGTTCATTCATTCATCGGTAATTGATGGATCATTAGTTCATTCATTCGTCAGTAATGGATGGATCATTAATTCATTCGTCAGTAATTGATGGATCATTAGTTCATTCATTCGTCAGTAATCGATGGATCATTAATTCATTCGTCAGTAATTGATGGATCATTAGTTCATTCATTCGTCAGTAATGGATGGATCATTAATTCATTCGTCAGTAATTGATGGATCATTTGTTCATTCATTCGTCAGTAATGGAAGGATCATTAATTCATTCATTCGTCAGTAATGGATGGATCATTAGTTCATTCATTCGTCAGTAATTGATGGATCATTAGTTCATTCATTCATCGGTAATTGATGGATCATTAGTTCATTCATTCGTCAGTAATAGATGGATCATTAATTCATTCGTCAGTAATTGATGGATCATTAGTTCATTCATTCGTCAGTAATGGATGGATCATTAATCCATTCGTCAGTAATTGATGGATCATTAGTTCATTCATTCGTCAGTAATGGATGGATCATTAATTCATTCGTCAGTAATGGATGGATCATTAATTCATTCGTCAGTAATGGATGGATCATTAGTTCATTCATTCGTCAGTAATGGATGGATCGTTAATTCATTCGTCAGTAATGGATGGATCATTAGTTCATTCATTCGTCAGTAATGGATGGATCATTAATTCATTCGTCAGTAATTGATGGATCATTAGTTCATTCATTCGTCAGTAATGGATGGATCATTAGTTCATTCATTCGTCAGTAATTGATGGATCATTAATTCATTCGTCAGTAATCGATGGATCATTAGTTCATTCGTCAGTAATGGATGGATCATTAGTTCATTCATTCGTCAGTAATGGATGGATCATTAGTTCATTCATTCGTCAGTAATGGATGGATCATTAGTTCATTCATTCGTCAGTAATGGATGGATCATTAGTTCATTCATTCATCGGTAATTGATGGATCATTAGTTCATTCATTCGTCAGTAATGGATGGATCATTAGTTCATTCATTCGTCAGTAATGGATGGATCATTAGTTCATTCATTCGTCAGTAATGGATGGATCATTAGTTCATTCATTCGTCAGTAATGGATGGATCATTAATTCATTCGTCAGTAATTGATGGATCATTAGTTCATTCATTCGTCAGTAATGGATGGATCATTAGTTCATTCATTCGTCAGTAATTGATGGATCATTAGTTCATTCATTCGTCAGTAATTGATGGATCATTAATTCATTCGTCAGTAATCGATGGATCATTAGTTCATTCGTCAGTAATGGATGGATCATTAGTTCATTCATTCGTCAGTAATGGATGGATCATTAGTTCATGTATTCGTCAGTAATGGATGGATCATTAGTTCATTCATTCGTCAGTAATTGATGGATCATTAATTCATTCGTCGGTAATTGATGGATCATTAATTCATTCATTCATCGGTAATTGATGGATCATTAGTTCATTCATTCGTCAGTAACTGATGGATCATTAGTTCATTCGTCGATAATTGATGGATCATTAGTTCATTCATTCATCGGTAATTGATGGATCATTAGTTCATTCATTCGTCAGTAATTGATGGATCATTAATTCATTCGTCAGTAATTGATGGATCATTAGTTCATTCGTCAGTAACTGATGGATCATTAGTTCATTCATTCATCGGTAATTGATGGATCATTAGTTCAGTCGTCAGTAATTGATGGATTATTAATTCATTCGTCAGTAATTGATGGATCATTAATTCATTCGTCAGGAATTGATGGATCATTAATTCATTCGTCAGGAATTGATGGATCATTAGTTCATTCATTCATCGGTAATTGATGGATCATTAGTTCATTCATTCGTCAGTAATGGTTGGATCATTAATTCATTCGTCAGTAATTGATGGATCATTAGTTCATTCATTCGTCAGTAATGGATGGATCATTAATTCATTCGTCAGTAATTGATGGATCATTAGTTCATTCATTCGTCAGTAATGGATGGATCATTAATTCATTCGTCAGTAATGGATGGATCATTAGTTCATTCATTCGTCAGTAATGGATGGATCATTAATTCATTCGTCAGTAATTGATGGATCATTAGTTCATTCATTCGTCAGTAATCGATGGATCATTAATTCATTCGTCAGTAATTGATGGATCATTAGTTCATTCATTCGTCAGTAATGGATGGATCATTAATTCATTCGTCAGTAATTGATGGATCATTTGTTCATTCATTCGTCAGTAATGGAAGGATCATTAATTCATTCATTCGTCAGTAATGGATGGATCATTAGTTCATTCATTCGTCAGTAATTGATGGATCATTAGTTCATTCATTCATCGGTAATTGATGGATCATTAGTTCATTCATTCGTCAGTAATAGATGGATCATTAATTCATTCGTCAGTAATTGATGGATCATTAGTTCATTCATTCGTCAGTAATGGATGGATCATTAATCCATTCGTCAGTAATTGATGGATCATTAGTTCATTCATTCGTCAGTAATGGATGGATCATTAATTCATTCGTCAGTAATGGATGGATCATTAATTCATTCGTCAGTAATGGATGGATCATTAGTTCATTCATTCGTCAGTAATGGATGGATCGTTAATTCATTCGTCAGTAATGGATGGATCATTAGTTCATTCATTCGTCAGTAATGGATGGATCATTAATTCATTCGTCAGTAATTGATGGATCATTAGTTCATTCATTCGTCAGTAATGGATGGATCATTAGTTCATTCATTCGTCAGTAATTGATGGATCATTAATTCATTCGTCAGTAATCGATGGATCATTAGTTCATTCGTCAGTAATGGATGGATCATTAGTTCATTCATTCGTCAGTAATGGATGGATCATTAGTTCATTCATTCGTCAGTAATGGATGGATCATTAGTTCATTCATTCGTCAGTAATGGATGGATCATTAGTTCATTCATTCATCGGTAATTGATGGATCATTAGTTCATTCATTCGTCAGTAATGGATGGATCATTAGTTCATTCATTCGTCAGTAATGGATGGATCATTAGTTCATTCATTCGTCAGTAATGGATGGATCATTAGTTCATTCATTCGTCAGTAATGGATGGATCATTAATTCATTCGTCAGTAATTGATGGATCATTAGTTCATTCATTCGTCAGTAATGGATGGATCATTAGTTCATTCATTCGTCAGTAATTGATGGATCATTAGTTCATTCATTCGTCAGTAATTGATGGATCATTAATTCATTCGTCAGTAATCGATGGATCATTAGTTCATTCGTCAGTAATGGATGGATCATTAGTTCATTCATTCGTCAGTAATGGATGGATCATTAGTTCATGTATTCGTCAGTAATGGATGGATCATTAGTTCATTCATTCGTCAGTAATTGATGGATCATTAATTCATTCGTCGGTAATTGATGGATCATTAATTCATTCATTCATCGGTAATTGATGGATCATTAGTTCATTCATTCGTCAGTAACTGATGGATCATTAGTTCATTCGTCGATAATTGATGGATCATTAGTTCATTCATTCATCGGTAATTGATGGATCATTAGTTCATTCATTCGTCAGTAATTGATGGATCATTAATTCATTCGTCAGTAATTGATGGATCATTAGTTCATTCGTCAGTAACTGATGGATCATTAGTTCATTCATTCATCGGTAATTGATGGATCATTAGTTCAGTCGTCAGTAATTGATGGATTATTAATTCATTCGTCAGTAATTGATGGATCATTAATTCATTCGTCAGGAATTGATGGATCATTAATTCATTCGTCAGGAATTGATGGATCATTAGTTCATTCATTCATCGGTAATTGATGGATCATTAGTTCATTCATTCGTCAGTAATGGTTGGATCATTAATTCATTCGTCAGTAATTGATGGATCATTAGTTCATTCATTCGTCAGTAATGGATGGATCATTAATTCATTCGTCAGTAATTGATGGATCATTAGTTCATTCATTCGTCAGTAATGGATGGATCATTAATTCATTCGTCAGTAATGGATGGATCATTAGTTCATTCATTCGTCAGTAATGGATGGATCATTAATTCATTCGTCAGTAATGGATGGATCATTAATTCATTCGTCAGTAATTGATGGATCATTAGTTCATTCATTCGTCAGTAATGGATGGATCATTAGTTCATTCATTCGTCAGTAATTGATGGATCATTAATTCATTCGTCAGTAATCGATGGATCATTAGTTCATTCGTTAGTAATGGATGGATCATTAGTTCATTCATTCGTCAGTAATGGATGGATCATTAGTTCATTCATTCGTCAGTAATGGATGGATCGTTAGTTCATTCATTCGTCAGTAATGGATGGATCATTAGTTCATTCATCCGTCAGTAATGGATGGATCATTAGTTCATTCATTCATCGGTAATTGATGGATCATTAGTTCATTCATTCGTCAGTAATGGATGGATCATTAGTTCATTCATTCGTCAGTAATGGATGTATCATTAGTTCATTCATTCGTCAGTAATGGATGGATCGATAATTCATTCGTCAGTAATTGATGGATCATTAGTTCATTCATTCGTCAGTAATGGATGGATCATTAGTTCATTCATTCGTCAGTAATTGATGGATCATTAGTTCATTCATTCGTCAGTAATTGATGGATCATAAATTCATTCGTCAGTAATCGATGGATCATTAGTTCATTCGTCAGTAATGGATGGATCATTAGTTCATTCATTCGTCAGTAATGGATGGATCATTAGTTCATTCATTCGTCAGTAATGGATGGATCATTAGTTCATTCATTCGTCAGTAATTGATGGATCATTAATTCATTCGTCGGTAATTGATGGATCATTAATTCATTCATTCATCGGTAATTGATGGATCATTAGTTCATTCATTCGTCAGTAACTGATGGATCATTAGTTCATTCGTCGATAATTGATGGATCATTAGTTCATTCATTCGTCAGTAATTGATGGATCATTAATTCATTCGTCAGTAATTGATGGATCATTAGTTCATTCGTCAGTAACTGATGGATCATTAGTTCATTCATTCATCGGTAATTGATGGATCATTAGTTCAGTCGTCAGTAATTGATGGATTATTAATTCATTCGTCAGTAATTGATGGATCATTAATTCATTCGTCAGTAATTGATGGATCATTAATTCATTCGTCAGTAATTGATGGATCATTAGTTCATTCATTCATCGGTAATTGATGGATCATTAGTTCATTCATTCGTCAGTAATGGATGGATCATTAGTTCATTCATTCATCGGTAATTGATGGATCATTAGTTCATTCATTCGTCAGTAATGGATGGATCATTAGTTCATTCATTCGTCAGTAATGGATGGATCATTAGTTCATTCATTCGTCAGTAATGGATGGATCATTAGTTCATTCATTCGTCAGTAATGGATGGATCATTAGTTCATTCATTCATCGGTAATTGATGGATCATTAGTTCATTCATTCGTCAGTAATGGATGGATCATTAGTTCATTCATTCGTCAGTAATGGATGGATAATTAGTTCATTCATTCGTCAGTAATGGATGGATCATTAATTCATTCGTCAGTAATTGATGGATCATTAGTTCATTCATTCGTCAGTAATTGATGGATCATTAGTTCATTCATTCGTCAGTAATTGATGGATCATTAGTTCATTCATTCGTCAGTAATTGATGGATCATTAATTCATTCGTCAGTAATCGATGGATCATTAGTTCATTCGTCAGTAATGGATGGATCATTAGTTCATTCATTCGTCAGTAATGGATGGATCATTAGTTCATTCATTCGTCAGTAATGGATGGATCATTAGTTCATTCATTCGTCAGTAATTGATGGATCATTAATTCATTCGTCGGTAATTGATGGATCATTAATTCATTCATTCATCGGTAATTGATGGATCATTAGTTCATTCATTCGTCAGTAACTGATGGATCATTAGTTCATTCGTCGATAATTGATGGATCATTAGTTCATTCATTCATCGGTAATTGATGGATCATTAGTTCATTCATTCGTCAGTAATTGATGGATCATTAATTCATTCGTCAGTAATTGATGGATCATTAGTTCATTCGTCAGTAACTGATGGATCATTAGTTCATTCATTCATCGGTAATTGATGGATCATTAGTTCAGTCGTCAGTAATTGATGGATTATTAATTCATTCGTCAGTAATTGATGGATCATTAATTCATTCGTGAGGAATTGATGGATCATTAATTCATTCGTCAGGAATTGATGGATCATTAGTTCATTCATTCATCGGTAATTGATGGATCATTAGTTCATTCATTCGTCAGTAATGGATGGATCATTAATTCATTCGTCAGTAATTGATGGATCATTAGTTCATTCATTCGTCAGTAATCGATGGATCATTAATTCATTCGTCAGTAATTGATGGATCATTAGTTCATTCATTCGTCAGTAATGGATGGATCATTAATTCATTCGTCAGTAATTGATGGATCATTAGTTCATTCATTCGTCAGTAATGGAAGGATCATTAATTCATTCATTCGTCAGTAATGGATGGATCATTAGTTCATTCATTCGTCAGTAATTGATGGATCATTAGTTCATTCATTCATCGGTAATTGATGGATCATTAGTTCATTCATTCGTCAGTAATAGATGGATCATTAATTCATTCGTCAGTAATTGATGGATCATTAGTTCATTCATTCGTCAGTAATGGATGGATCATTAATCCATTCGTCAGTAATTGATGGATCATTAGTTCATTCATTCGTCAGTAATGGATGGATCATTAATTCATTCGTCAGTAATGGATGGATCATTAGTTCATTCATTCGTCAGTAATGGATGGATCATTAATTCATTCGTCAGTAATTGATGGATCATTAGTTCATTCATTCGTCAGTAATGGATGGATCATTAGTTCATTCATTCGTCAGTAATTGATGGATCATTAATTCATTCGTCAGTAATCGATGGATCATTAGTTCATTCGTCAGTAATGGATGGATCATTAGTTCATTCATTCGTCAGTAATGGATGGATCATTAGTTCATTCATTCGTCAGTAATGGATGGATCATTAGTTCATTCATTCGTCAGTAATGGATGGATCATTAGTTCATTCATTCATCGGTAATTGATGGATCATTAGTTCATTCATTCGTCAGTAATGGATGGATCATTAGTTCATTCATTCGTCAGTAATGGATGGATCATTAGTTCATTCATTCGTCAGTAATGGATGGATCATTAATTCATTCGTCAGTAATCGATGGATCATTAGTTCATTCGTCAGTAATGGATGGATCATTAGTTCATTCATTCCTCAGTAATGGATGGATCATTAGTTCATGTATTCGTCAGTAATGGATGGATCATTAGTTCATTCATTCGTCAGTAATTGATGGATCATTAATTCATTCGTCGGTAATTGATGGATCATTAATTCATTCATTCATCGGTAATTGATGGATCATTAGTTCATTCATTCGTCAGTAACTGATGGATCATTAGTTCATTCGTCGATAATTGATGGATCATTAGTTCATTCATTCATCGGTAATTGATGGATCATTAGTTCATTCATTCGTCAGTAATTGATGGATCATTAATTCATTCGTCAGTAATTGATGGATCATTAGTTCATTCATCAGTAACTGATGGATCATTAGTTCATTCATTCGTCGGTAATTGATGGATCATTAGTTCAGTCGTCAGTAATTGATGGATTATTAATTCATTCGTCAGTAATTGATGGATCATTAATTCATTCGTCAGGAATTGATGGATCATTAATTCATTCGTCAGGAATTGATGGATCATTAGTTCATTCATTCATCGGTAATTGATGGATCATTAGTTCATTCATTCGTCAGTAATGGTTGGATCATTAATTCATTCGTCAGTAATTGATGGATCATTAGTTCATTCATTCGTCAGTAATGGATGGATCATTAATTCATTCGTCAGTAATTGATGGATCATTAGTTCATTCATTCGTCAGTAATGGATGGATCATTAGTTCATTCATTCGTCAGTAATGGATGGATCATTAATTCATTCGTCAGTAATGGATGGATCATTAATTCATTCGTCAGTAATTGATGGATCATTAGTTCATTCATTCGTCAGTAATGGATGGATCATTAGTTCATTCATTCGTCAGTAATTGATGGATCATTAATTCATTCGTTAGTAATCGATGGATCATTAGTTCATTCGTTAGTAATGGATGGATCATTAGTTCATTCATTCGTCAGTAATGGATGGATCATTAGTTCATTCATTCGTCAGTAATGGATGGATCATTAGTTCATTCATTCGTCAGTAATGGATGGATCATTAGTTCATTCATTCGTCAGTAATGGATGGATCATTAGTTCATTCATTCATCGGTAATTGATGGATCATTAGTTCATTCATTCGTCAGTAATGGATGGATCATTAGTTCATTCATTCGTCAGAAATGGATGGATCATTAGTTCATTCATTCGTCAGTAATGGATGGATCGATAATTCATTCGTCAGTAATTGATGGATCATTAGTTCATTCATTCGTCAGTAATGGATGGATCATTAGTTCATTCATTCGTCAGTAATTGATGGATCATTAGTTCATTCATTCGTCAGTAATTGATGGATCATAAATTCATTCGTCAGTAATCGATGGATCATTAGTTCATTCGTCAGTAATGGATGGATCATTAGTTCATTCATTCGTCAGTAATGGATGGATCATTAGTTCATTCATTCGTCAGTAATGGATGGATCATTAGTTCATTCATTCGTCAGTAATTGATGGATCATTAATTCATTCGTCGGTAATTGATGGATCATTAATTCATTCATTCATCGGTAATTGATGGATCATTAGTTCATTCATTCGTCAGTAACTGATGGATCATTAGTTCATTCGTCGATAATTGATGGATCATTAGTTCATTCATTCGTCAGTAATTGATGGATCATTAATTCATTCGTCAGTAATTGATGGATCATTAGTTCATTCGTCAGTAACTGATGGATCATTAGTTCATTCATTCATCGGTAATTGATGGATCATTAGTTCAGTCGTCAGTAATTGATGGATTATTAATTCATTCGTCAGTAATTGATGGATCATTAATTCATTCGTCAGGAATTGATGGATCATTAATTCATTCGTCAGGAATTGATGGATCATTAGTTCATTCATTCATCGGTAATTGATGGATCATTAGTTCATTCATTCGTCAGTAATGGATGGATCATTAATTCATTCGTCAGTAATTGATGGATCATTAGTTCATTCATTCGTCAGTAATGGATGGATCATTAATTCATTCGTCAGTAATTGATGGATCATTAGTTCATTCATTCGTCAGTAATGGATGGATCATTAGTTCATTCATTCGTCAGTAATGGATGGATCATTAGTTCATTCATTCGTCAGTAATGGATGGATCATTAGTTCATTCATTCGTCAGTAATGGATGGATCATTAGTTCATTCATTCGTCAGTAATGGATGGATCATTAGTTCATTCATTCGTCAGTAATGGATGGATCATTAATTCATTCGTCAATAATTGATGGATCATTAGTTCATTCATTCGTCAGTAATGGATGGATCATTAGTTCATTCATTCGTCAGTAATTGATGGATCATTAGTTCATTCATTCGTCAGTAATTGATGGATCATTAATTCATTCGTCAGTAATCGATGGATCATTAGTTCATTCGTCAGTAATGGATGGATCATTAGCTCATTCATTCGTCAGTAATGGATGGATCATTAGTTCATTCATTCGTCAGTAATTGATGGATCATTAATTCATTCGTCGGTAATTGATGGATCATTAATTCATTCATTCATCGGTAATTGATGGATCATTAGTTCATTCATTCGTCAGTAACTGATGGATCATTAGTTCATTCGTCGATAATTGATGGATCATTAGTTCATTCATTCATCGGTAATTGATGGATCATTAGTTCATTCATTCGTCAGTAATTGATGGATCATTAATTCATTCGTCAGTAATTGATGGATCATTAGTTCATTCGTCAGTAACTGATGGATCATTAGTTCATTCATTCATCGGTAATTGATGGAACATTAGTTCAGTCGTCAGTAATTGATGGATTATTAATTCATTCGTCAGTAATTGATGGATCATTAATTCATTCGTCAGGAATTGATGGATCATTAATTCATTCGTCAGGAATTGATGGATCATTAGTTCATTCATTCGTCAGTAATGGATGGATCATTAGTTCATTCATTCGTCAGTAATGGATGGATCATTAGTTCATTCATTCGTCAGTAATTGATGGATCATTAGTTCATTCATTCATCGGTAATGGATGGATCATTAGTTCATTCATTCGTCAGTAATTGATGGATCATTAGTTCATTCATTCATCGGTAATTGATGGATCATTAGTTCATTCGACAGTAATGGATGGATCATTAATTCATTCGTCAGTAATTGATGGATCATTAGTTCATTCATTCGTCAGTAATCGATGGATCATTAGTTCATTCGACAGTAATGGATGGATCATTAGTTCATTCATTCGTCAGTAATGGATGGATCATTAGTTCATTCATTCGTCAATAATGGATGGATCATTAGTTCATTCATTCGTCAGTAATTGATGGATCATTAATTCATTCGTCGGTAATTGATGGATCATTAATTCATTCATTTATCGGTAATTGATGGATCATTAGTTCATTCATTCGTCAGTAACTGATGGATCATTAGTTCATTCGTCGATAATTGATGGATCATTAGTTCATTCATTCATCGGTAATTGATGGATCATTAGTTCATTCATTCGTCAGTAATTGATGGATCATTAATTCATTCGTCAGTAATTGATGGATCATTAGTTCATTCGTCAGTAACTGATGGATCATTAGTTCATTCATTCATCGGTAATTGATGGATCATTAGTTCAGTCGTCAGTAATTGATGGATTATTAATTCATTCGTCAGTAATTGATGGATCATTAATTCATTCGTCAGGAATTGATGGATCATTAATTCATTCGTCAGGAATTGATGGATCATTAGTTCATTCATTCGTCAGTAATGGATGGATCATTAGTTCATTCATTCATCGGTAATTGATGGATCATTAGTTCATTCGTCAGTAATTGATGGAACATTAATTCATTCGTCAGTAATGGATGGATCATTAATTCATTCGTCGATAATTGATGGATCATTAGTTCATTCATTCATCGGTAATTGATGGATCATTAGTTCATTCATTCATCGGTAATTGATGGATCATTAATTCATTCATTCGTCAGTAATTGATGGATCATTAATTCATTCGTCAGTAATTGATGGATCATTAGTTCATTCGTCAGTAATTGAAGGATCATTAGTTCATTCATTCATCGGTAATTGATGGATCATTAGTTCATTCGTCAGTAATGGATGGATCATTAATTCATTCGTCAGTAATTGATGGATCATTAATTCATTCGTCAGTAATTGATGGATCATTAGTTCATTCGTCAGTAATTGATGCATCATTAGTTCATTCATTCATCGGTAATTGATGGATCATTAATTCATTCGTCAGTAATTGATGGATCATTAATTCATTCGTCAGGAATTGATGGATCATTAGTTCATGCATCAGTAATTGATGGATCATTAGTTCATTCGACAGTAATTGCTGGATCATTAGTTCATTCGTCAGTAAATGATGGATCATTAGTAAATTCGTCAATAATTGATGGATCATTAATTCATTCGTCAGTAATTGATGGATCATTAGTTCTTTCGTCAGTAATTGATGGATCATTAGTTCAGTCGTCAGTAATTGATGGATCATTAATTCATTCGTCAGAAATTGATGGATCATTAATTCATTCGTCAGAAATTGATGGATCATTAATTCATTCGTCAGTAATTGATGGATCATTAGTTTCATCAGTAACTGAAAGATCATTGTTTCATTCATCTCTTTAGTTCATTTCTCAGCAACTGATGAGTTACAGAGGAATGATCTCTAAGTCATTGCTTCCTTCCTCAGCAATTCATAAATCATTGGTTCATTCCTTAGTATTCCGATGACAGATCATCGGTACATTATTCGGCATTTCTTAGGCCATCGCTGCCTCAGTGATTGACAGTTGAATCCGCCAATGTCTTACGAGAACCATCAACGAATCAACTTCACAACTTACCACCTCAATTGTTTCAAAGTACGTTTCGCTACGGAACTGCTGAACATTTTCTTATTCTATTTTTAGTTTGTTTCCCGACTCATATGCCTATACGGAACACTAATAATACATTTTTCACGGCCCATTAATTTCCAGAAACCGAATGTTTTTTTCTTTTCCTTCCCATTCAGAAATTCCATTTTTTCATCCTAATGGATTCCTGACTTCATGGTTACTTGGAGCGTTAAAATGGCGTCGTTCTGTTACCTTTTGCATCCCAATCTCATTTTCTCCTCTTCCATGGTAAAGAAACAAAATTTCGTGCGCGCAGGACACTCTTTCAACCACACATTCACATTCCCAGCATTTTGAAAATCCAATTTACGATGTCAACGTTAAAAAGGTTTCAATCACAGTAACGATTCAATCTGTTGCAGAGTGTCGTGAAGGTTTGGAAACATTTTATTATTGTTCGGAAACAATTTGTCGGTTGGGGATTTTTTTTTTTTGGTCCTTCTGGAATACAACCTACCCGGATGAGTTTTTTATTTCTTCCTGTTTGGGATGTCACCTTACGCGTCTCCAATTTTCCGCTACGACTTTTATAGTGTGACATCTATTTCAGCGTCGACAGAAAATAAGATTCGCTTTACGAAAGCTGATGGGAATTTCGCTTTGAATCTATTTTAGTTTTATGATTAAAAAAAAAAGTCAACGAGGTGGAAGATAAGAATACTTTTAACAGAATTTTCAATTTATGATTTGTATTCTTTGATGTTGAACATTTTCATAATTTGATCCGCTTGGTGTATATACTTCTCTCCAAAAAGTAACACTTATAATGTTAAGTAAAGCTAAAGCCACATTACATCCTTTATAACATTAAAGAAAGGCTTTCCCTTTTTAAGTAAAACTTAACTGGAGTTTAACTGAAGATATCACTCAAATCTATACAGATCTCGATTTTCAACATTATTTTCACACTTAATCTATTCACAGTCGGGAATCTTACTATACGTTTGACCAGTTTTAATGGTGTAAATCAGGGGTTCTCAACGTGGAGTACGCCGTGAGAGCTCAGAGGTCGACAGATCTAGTAAGTAAAAATAACCATTGTTATACTATAACTATAGTTTTATCTATCTATGCAAGGGGTACGCCAGTTACATACACATTTTCAGGGGGTACGTGAAGCATAAAAGGTTGAGAACCACTTGTGTAGATATATACAACACGACTATACTCGGGTATGACTGGAAAATAACACACAGACTTCACGATTGAAACGGGACTGATTGTGAAGGGGTTAAAATATTTTATTGCAACTTAGAAATTGAACGGAAAGCGATGTTTCTCAGCTCGTTCTAACTGAAAAAGAAACAGTCGACACTACTTTCTCAGCTTCTCGTCCTCTCTCTCTTTCTCTTTTCTCGTCCTCTGAAATATTGAACGATATTCACTGCTCCAGAGTTCGTCCTCTGAAATATTGAACGATATTCACTGCTCCAGAGTTCGTCCTGTGAAATATTGAACGATATTCACTGCTCCAGAGTTCGTCCTCTGAAACATTAAAACATTGAACGATACACACTGCTCCAGAGTTCGCCCTCTGAAATATTGAACGATATTCACTGCTCCAGAGTTCGTCCTCTGAAACATTAAAACATTGAACGATATACACTGCTCCAGAGTTCATCCTCTGAAATATTGAACGATATTCACTGCTCCATAGTTCGCCCTCTGAAACATTGAACGATGTACACTGCTCCAGAGTTCGTCCTCTGAAATACTGAACGATATTCACTGCTCCACAGTTCGACCTCTGAAACATTGAACGATATTCAGAATTCGCCCTCTGAAATATTGAACGATATTCACTGCTCCAGAGTTCGTCCTCTGAAACATTGAACGATATTTACCAATTCAGAGTTCGCCCACTGAAATATTGAACGATAAACGCTGCTCCAGAGTTCGTCCTCTGAAACATTGAACGATATTTACCATTCCAGAGTTCGCCCTCTGAAATATTGAACGATATACGCTGCTCAAGAGTTCGTCCTCTGAAATATTAAAAGATATACAGTGCTCCAGAGTTCGTCCTCTGAAACATTGAACGATATTCACTGCTCCATAGTTCGCCCTCTGAAACATTGAACGATATTCACCACTCCAGAGTTCGTCCTCTGAAATATTGAACGATATACGCTGCTTCAGAGTTGACACTCACTCTGATCTCGTCTTAATTGAAGGACTAAGCACTGGACACTCTATTCTGGCCCTGTCCTAATCGAGTTGGGTTGGGTTGTTTTACCTCTGAGCGGCACTTTTTTGCACACTATGGGCTAAATGGCCAGGTCACATGGACCCCGAAGGCTCAGAGAAGGTTGGGGGAGGGGACTTACTGGAACAGCTGTTGGGAGACAGATGGTAGCCTCCCGTCAAACCCATCCAGCGTGTTCTTTAACGTTGGGTTGTTTTACCTCTGAGCGGCACTTTTTTGCACACCATGGGCTAAATGGCCAGGTCACATGGACCCCGAAGGCTCAGAGAAGGTTGGGGGAGGGGACCCACTGGAACAGCTGTTGGGAGACAGATGGTAGCCTCCCGTCAAGGCCATCCAGCGTGTTCTTTATCGTGCACAGGTTATGGCTCTACCACACACGGGGCCACGGCTTAACGTCCCATCCGACGGATTTGTGTTGGGTTACCTCTGAGCGACACTTTTTTGCACACCATGGGCTAAATGGCCAGGTCACAAGGAACCCAAAGACTCAGAGAAGTTTGGGGGTGGGGACCCACTGGAACAGATGTTGGAAGAGAGATGGTAGCCTCCCGTCAAGGCCATCCAGTGTGTTCTTTAATATTGCGTTGTTTTACCTCTTAGAGGCACTTTTTTGCACACCATGGGTTAAATGGCCGGTCACATGGACCCCGAAGGCTCAGAGAAGGTTGGGGGAGTGGACCCTCTGGAACAGCTATTGACAGACAAATGGTAGCCTCCCGTCAAGGCCATCCAGCGTGTTCTTTAACGTGCACAGGGTATGGCTCTCCCGTACACGGGGCCACAGCTTAACGTCCCATTTGACGGACGACGTCCTTTCCTAGCCCATCGGTGTCCCCTACTGATCCTGGGAAGGGTAGGGAGTTTTGCGGAGATAATTCTAGACGCTTATTCGGCTGGGATTCGAACCTGGTAAATACATATTACGAGCCTGGCGCGCTACCGCCTGAGCCGCCCCTTCTCCAGAGACAGTGAGACTCGATCCTGGAAAATGCAGATTATAAGTCTAGTACACTACCCACTGAGCTAACCCCACCCCCCTCTATAAACAGGGACATCGACTTTTCGTTTATCGATCATCTGCATGAAAACCACTTGGCAACCACTTCCAGCAAGAAAAAGAGATAGGTGCCTCATGGCAGCTAGTGATCGACACACTTCATCAACCACGGGAACAGGTTGCGAGCTCTTGCGGCATCTGCGTTGGTCACATGCCGCAGGCCAACGACCGAATTTCCGGTACACGAAGGAGCGATTGGCTCGCTTAAATGCGTCAGTAGAAGTTTTAGATCTTACTAGAACTGTTGGCTAAACAATGATTAAAAAGAGGAAAAAAGATATTAAGTACAAAACTTATCTTTATGAGTATATTTAATTATTTTTTTAAAGTTGTTTCTCCACTGCACAAAGAAAGGAGATAATTTAGTGGTTTTTTTAACTTGCCCTGTTTTATGATACCTATAAATACATACACAATTCTTTTATTCTAGTGGGGTGGGGGGTGGCTCAGTGGGTAGCGCGCCAGGCTCGTAATCTGTAGTTCCCAGATTCGAGTCCCAGCTGGGTCAGCGTTGAGATTTATCTCCGCAAAATTCCCCGCCTTGCCCACGGTCAGTAGGGGACACCGATAGGCTTGGAAAGGCCGCCGTCCGTCGGATGGGACATTAAGCTGTGGCCCCGTGTGCGGGAGAGCCATACCCTGTGCACGTTAAAGAACACGCTGGATGGCCTTGACAGGAGGCTAACATCTGTCTCCCAACAGCTGTTCCAGTGGGTCCCCTCCCCTAACCTTCTCTGAGCCTTCGGGGTCCATGTGACCTGGTCATTTAGCCCATGGTGTGCAAAAAAGTGCCGCTCAGAGGTAAAACAACCCAACCCTCCCCCAACCTTTTCTGAGCCTTCGGGATCCATGTGACCTGGCCATTTAGCCCATTGTGTGCAAAAAAACTGCCGCTCAGAGGTAAAACACAACCCAATAGATTACGAGTCTAGCACGCTACCAACTGAGCCACACCTCCCCACCCATCCTCCATTGTCGCTCAGAGGTAAAACAACCCAACCTTTGAAAATAAATATTACGAGAGAAGCATAAGAAATTTTTTACATGAACGGAACACCATACTTCACTTTTATGCACAATCATCCCATTATTGTTTTCGACTCACATATTTAACTGTTGAATATCGTTTATTTGATAAGAAATATTCTCCGATTCTTGATTTGTCGTTTAGGTTTTAATAATGAAACAAAATTACTTCTTTTAAAAATGGGACAGGGAAGGCTGACCAGTTACGCAGATTTTAAACCATACCCCACTTTAAAAAACACACTAGATGATGTAAGCTTGAGGCTTCTGCTTCTTCAGACGAGTTGGTTTATCTCTGAGAGATCCCCGCCCTGCCCGCGGTCAATAGGTGACACCGATGGGCATCGGAAAGGCCGCCGTCCGTCGGATGGGACATTAAACCGTGTCCTCGTATGCGAGAGAGCCATACCCTGAGCACGTTAAAGAACACGCTGGATGGCCTTGACGGGAGGCTACCATCTGTCACCTAACAGCTGTTCCAGTGGGTCCCCTCCCACAACCTTCACTGAGCCTTCGGGGTCCATGTGACCTGGACATTTAGCCCATTATGTGCAAAAAAGTGCCTCTCAGATATAAAACAACCCAACAACTCGTGTGCAGCATACCCTGTATACTTTAAAGAACACTCTGGATGGCCTTAACACGAGGTTACCATCAGTCTCCTTACAACTGCTCAGTAGGTCCCCTTCTCCCAGGGGCGGGGATGGTTCATTCGACAGCGCGCCAGTCTCGTAATCAGCAGTTCCCAGGTTCGAGTCCCAGCTGGGTTAGCGTTGAGATTTATCTCCGCAAAAAATCCCCGCCCTGCCTACAGTCAGTAAGTGACACCGATGGGCTTGGAAAAGCCGCCGTCCGTCGGATGAGAGGTTAAGCCGTGACTCCGTGAGTGGGAGAGCCATACTCTATGCACGTTAAAGAACACGCTGGATGGTCTTGACGGGAGGCTACCATCTTTCTCCCAACAGTTGTTCCAGTAGGGTTGGGTTGTTTTACCTCTGAACGGCACTTTTTTGCACACCATGGGCTAAATGGCCAGGTCACATGGACCCCGAAGGCTCAGAGAAGTTTGGGGGAGGGGACCCACTGGAACAGCTGTTGGGAGACAGATCGTAGCCTCCCGTCAAGGCCATCCAGCGTGTTCTTTAACAACCACAGGATATGGCTCTCCCGCACACGGGGCCACGGCTTAACGTCCCATCCGACGGACGGCGGCCTTTCCAAGCCCATCGGTGTCCCCTACTGACCGTGGGCAGGGCGGGGAATTTTGCGGAGATAAATCTCAACGCTGACCCAGCTGGGATGTTCCAGTAGGTCTCCTCCCCCAACCTTCTCTGAGCCTTCGGGGTTCATGTGATCTGGCCATTTAGCCCATGGTGTGCAAAGAAAAGCCGCTCAGAGGTAAAATAATCCAATCCAAAAACTCTGAGAGATATACATTATTTTATGTGGGCTAAATGAGCAGGTCACAAAGAACCTCAAAGTTGAGGGAAGAGGACCCATTATACGCTGATCCTCCTGTCAATATTTTCCAGCGCGGGAATAAGGGGAAATGTGTGCTCAACTTTTCCTGGTCGCTTTATTTTACGATTACGTCTTCCAACGTGTTCCTTGTCAGCACAAGATATAACTCTGCAGCACACGGCATCACGGCTTAATGTCCGATCCGTCGGTGCCCTTTGCAAGAAGAATCTTTGTCCCCATTTCACACTGGAGGAAGGACAGGGGTTAGCGAAGATAAATTTGTTGGGACTCGAACCTGAGACATCAAGTTAGGTGTCGGCGTTACCGACTGAAGGAACTGCTGTTCTACTTTCATTAGTGTCTTGATTTCCTTACCAGATCCCAACAATTCATAAAGCTGCATTAAAACCAGCGAGCTTTATCTCTTTTGTTGGGGCGGGGGTGGTTAAATCGACAGCGTGCCAGGCTCGTAATCTGTAGTTCCCAGGTTCGAGTCCCACCTGGGTCAGCATTGAGATTTATCTCCGCAAAATTTCCCGCCCTGCCCACGGTCAGTAGGGGATACCGATGGGCTTGGAAAGGCTGCCGTCCGTCGGATGGGACGTTAAGCCGTGGTCCCGTGTGCGGGAGAGCCATACCCTGTGCACGTTAAAGAACACGCTGGATGGCCTTGACGGGAGGCTACCATCTGTCTCCCAACAGCTGTCTAGTGGGTCCCCTCTCTCAACCTTCTCTGAGCCTTCGGGGTCCATGTGATTTGGCCATTTAGCCCATGGTGTGCAAAATAGTGCCTCTCAGAGGTGAAACAACACAATATTAAAGAACACGCTGGATGGCCTTGACGGGAGGCTACCATCTTTCTCCCAACAGCTGTTCCAGTAGGTCTCCTCCCCCAACCTTCTCTGAGCCTTCGGGGTCCATGTGACCTGGCCATTAGCCCATGGTGTGCAAAAAAGTGCCTCTCATAAGTAAAAACAACCCAACAACCTCTCTCGTGCTAAACAGCCTTCACCGATCGTCCCAAGTGACGGCGGATTGTCGTTAGTCCACTTTTTCTTCCGTCTGCTTGCCTTTTTTAAAAAAACTTTCTACGTTTATTATTCAAAGCACTTTTTATTCTTATTTCCTTGTTGATCTCGAACTAATTGCAGTCAGCGCAATCAGAGAACAGCGCGTGCCGCCTCCCTCTGGATGTTGCCGTCCTTGCCGAACACTGATCAAGACGATTTTCAGCGATCACGATCTCGCCAAGAAATTCCGGTTCTATGAGAATGGTTCGTTAGGTTGTTGTTCTAATTGATATTTCCGAATTAATCAAAGGAAAAGACATGTATTTATGTGATTTCCATTTGGGTGAAGTGATGCCTTCCTCGTTGGACTTCTTACTCTCATAGGCAGCAAGCAACTTTTTGATCAAAACCACAACTGGTGGAAAAATAGCTCTAATAGTAACCTGCCATACCAAATAATTAGAGTTGGGTTCGATTGCTTTACCTCTGAAGGGGCGGCGGGCGGAGGGGGGCGGGGGACGGGGGTGGCTCAGTCGGTAGAGCGCCAGGCTCGTAATCTGTAGTTCCCAGGTTCGAGTCCCAGCTGGGTCAGTGTTGAAATTTATCTCCGCAAAAATTCCCTGCCCTGCCCACGGTCAGTAGGGGACACCGACTGGCTTGGAAAGGCCGCCGTCCGTCTGATGGGAGTTAAGCCGTGGCCCCGTGTGCGAGAGAGAGCCATACTCTGTGCACATTAAAGAACACGCTGGATGGCCTTGACTGGAGGCTACCATCTGTCTCCCAACAGTTGTTGCAGTGGGACCCCTTCCCCAACCTTTTCTGAGCCTTCGGGGTCCATGTGACCTGGCCATTTAGACCATGGTGTGCAAAAAAGTGCCGCTGAGAGGTAAAATAACCCAACCCAACCTCTGAGCGGCAGTTTTTTGCACACCATGGTCTAAATGGCCAGGTCACTAGGACCCCGAAGGCTCAGAGAAGGTTGGGGGGGAGAGAGAACCCACTGGACAGCTGATGTGAGAGAGATGGTAGCCTCCCGTCAAGGCCATCCAGTGTGTTCTTTAACGTGCACAGGGTATGACTCTCCCGCACACGGAGTCACGGCTTAACGTCCCATCCGACGGACGGCGGCCTCTCCAAGCCCATCGGTGTTCCCTACTGACCATGGGCGGGGCGGGGAATTTTGCGGGGGATTTTGCGGGAATCTCAACGGTAACCCAGCTGGGACTCGAACTTAAGACCCAGGCAACATTAATCAGTTGACTAGATGGTTTGGTTGGGTTATTTTACCTCTGAGCGGCACTATTTTGCACACCATGGGCTAAATGGCCAGGTCACTAGGACCCCGAAGGCTCAGAGAAGGTTGGAGGAGGGGACCCACTGGAACAGCTGTTGGGAGACAGATGGTAGCCTCCCGTCAAGGCCATCCAGCGTGTTCTTTAACGTGCACCGGGTATGGTATAGGCTATGTCCCCATAGGCTATATAAATAGGTCTCCCATAGGTTATATGAATAGGTCTCCCATAGGCTATATAAATAGGTCCCCATAATAGGCTATGTCCACACTTATGTGCTTTCATCTTCAACTTCACTTTCAACTTTCAATTCCGCTTTTCAAATTTTTTCCGCTTTTTTTTGTGTTGAAAAGCGAAATTTAGATGAAATGCTTTGGACGCATGCCTTCAACTGTCTACACCTCTGCGTCAAATAGTTTTCAAATTGTCACCAGTGTAGACGTGAAATTGCAATGGACGTAACTGATGCTGCTAGGGGGTTATAAGTGCTGCAATTTTAGTGATGAAAAATGTGAGAAAAAGTCGTGAAAAATACCAGCGATCGATGTGGATGAAAGATTATTTTAAAACGCAGAATTTTGGAATAATGAGGGAATTGGAATTAAATGAAAACTTTTTTTTTAAGAACTTGACGCGAATGTCTAGAACAGGCGTGTCCAACCTTTTGACTTCCCTGGGCCACATTGACTGAAGATTTGACTTGTCTGGGCCACATTGAGTGAAGATTTGACTTGTCTGGGCCACATTGAGTGAAGATTCGACTTGTCTGGGCCACATTGAGTGAAGATTCGACTTCCCTGGGCCACATTGAGTGAAGATTCGACTTGTCTGGGCCACATTGAGTGAAGATTCGACTTGTCTGGGCCACATTGAGTGAAGATTCGACTTGTCTGGGCCACATTGAGTGAAGATTCGACTTGTCTGGACCACATTGAGTGAAGATTCGACTTGTCTGGGCGACATTGAGTGAAGATTCGACTTGTCTGGACCACATTGAGTGAAGATTCGACTTCCCTGGGCCACATTGAGTGAAGATTCGACTTGTCTGGGCCACATTGAGTGAAGATTCGACTTGTCTGGGCCACATTGAGTGAAGATTCGACTTGTCTGGGCCACATTGAGTGAAGATTCGACTTGTCTGGGCCACATTGAGTGAAGATTTGACTTGTCTGCGCCACATTGAGTGAAGATTTGACTTGTCTGGGCCACATTGAGTGAAGATTTGACTTGTCTGGGCCACATTGAGTGAAGATTTGACTTGTCTGGGCCACATTGAGTGAAGATTTGACTTGTCTGGGCCACATTGAGTGAAGATTCGACTTGTCTGGGCCACATTGAGTGAAGATTCGACTTCCCTGGGCCACATTGAGTGAAGATTCGAATTGTCTGGGCCACATTGAGTGAAGATTCGAATTGTCTGGGCCACATTGAGTGAAGATTTGACTTCCCTGGGCCACATTGAGTGAAGATTCGACTTGTCTGGGCCACATTGAGTGAAGATTTGACTTGTCTGGGCCACATTGAGTGAAGATTTGACTTGTCTGGGCCACATTGAGTGAAGATTTGACTTGTCTGGGCCACATTGAGTGAAGATTCGACTTCCCTGGGCCACATTGAGTGAAGATTCGACTTGTCTGGGCTACATTGAGTGAAGATTTGACTTCCTTGGGCCACATTGAGTGAAGATTTGACTTGTCTGGGCCACATTGAGTGAAGATTTCACTTGTCTGGGCCACATTGAGTGAAGATTTCACTTGTCTGGGCCACATTGAGTGAAGATTCGACTTGTCTGGGCCACATTGAGTGAAGATTTCACTTGTCTGGGCCACATTGAGTGAAGATTCGACTTGTCTGGGCTACATTGAGTGAAGATTTGACTTCCTTGGGCCACATTGAGTGAAGATTTGACTTGTCTGGGCCACATTGAGTGAAGATTTGACTTGTCTGGGCCACATTGAGTGAAGATTTGACTTGTCTGGGCCACATTGAGTGAAGATTTGACTTGTCTGGGCCACATTGAGTGAAGATTTGACTTGTCTGGGCCACATTGAGTGAAGATTTGACTTCCCTGGGCCACATTAGGTGAAGATTCGACTTGTCTGGGCCACATTGAGTGAAGATTCGACTTGTCTGGGCTACATTGAGTGAAGATTTGACTTCCTTGGGCCACATTGAGTGAAGATTTGACTTGTCTGGGCCACATTGAGTGAAGATTTGACTTCCCTGGGCAACATTGAGTGAAGATTTGACTTCCCTGGGCCACATTGAGTGAAGATATGACTTCCCTGGGCCACATTGAGTGAAGATATGACTTCCCTGGGCCACATTGAGTGAAAATGAATTGTTTTGGAGCGCACATAAAATATATAATATAGTTAATGTATATGAATAATAAAACTTCATTTATTTTCTTATATTTTCTATTATAAAATTAAAAAATGGGCAACATAAAACTAGTGGGATATCAAAAACTCGCTGAAAATCACATAATCATGTTGAAAGCTTATGTCGTAAACACGAAAACTTTACGATTTTGTGGGTCGCATTACTAGCTGTCCATAGCCGCAGGTTGGACACTTTGCATGCTTTTGGGAATGTCGGAGTAGGCGCATGCCTCCTAGCTCATATAAAACGCACAAGTGTGGACATAGCCATACACAGAGCCACGGGTTAACGTCCCATCCGACGGACGGCGGCCTTTCCAAGCCCATCGGTGTCCCCTACTGATCGTGGGCAGGGCGGGGAATTTTGCGGAGATAAATCTCAACGCTGACCCAGCTGATATTCGAACCTGGGAACTACAGATTACGAGCCTGGGTTACGTTGTTTTACCTCTGAGCAGCACTTTTCTGCACACCATGGGCTAAATGGTCAGGTCACAAGGACCCCGAAGTCTCAGAGAAGGTTGGGGGAGGGGACCCACTGTTGGTAGACGGATGGTAGCCTCCTGTCAAGGCCATCCAGCGTGTTCTTTAACGTGCAGGGTATGGCTCTCCCACACACGGAGCCACGGTTTAACGTCCCATCCGACGGACGGCGGCCTTTCCAAGCCCATCGGTGTCCCCTACTGACCTTGGGCAGGGCGAGGAGTTTTGCGGAAATAAATCTCAACGCTGACCCAGCTGGGACTCGAACCTGGGAACTAAAGATTACAGCCTGGCGCGCTACCGACTGAGCTACCCCGGCCCCCAAATAATTAGAGAATTTGCATATGATGTCGATGTGAATATAACCTCGAAATTCTATAACTTCTAAAACATGCCATTAATGGAAAATGTGACTGAACATAAATTAAAGATCATAATAAGAAATATTTAAATTTCGATTTTTTTTTAACCATATTCGTTTGGTATTTAAAGGGATATTTTAGCGAGAATATTTCACAATAATAATGGGAGTAAGACTCTCGGAAATTGATTAGAACTTGTATAACGAAGAGTTGTTTCAAACCATTTAATACAATATACTAGGGGTTATCAACATGGGGTACGCGGTAAAATTTTTTGGGGTACGCCGTGAAAGCTCAAAAGTCGCTAGATGTTAGTTGAATAAAAAATTTAATGTTTGAAGATATATATTTTATTTTATGCCCATTGTTATACTATAACTAGAGTTTTATGGTACAGTCGCTCAAAAAAGTATCCGAACACTAGGGTTGATAGCAGAATTCAGAAAAAATATGTGGCAACGATTTTTTTTAGAAATCAGTGATCTGGCAACCTTCGTGTCACGTGATTATAGAATTCAGGAAAAATATCTGGAACGTGTACAGCAACTATACACGCTCCAGTTACCGTTCACAGCAAACTGGAGCGTGTGCAGTTACTGCACACGCTCCAGTTTGCTGTGAACGGTAACTGCACACGCTCAATATTTCCGTGAGTGAGCCCACACGATCTAGTATCAAAATAATATGACCACCTACAGTCGCTCAAAAAAGTATCCGAACACCATGGTTGATTACAAAATTCAGAAAAAATATCTGACAAAGTTTTTTTAGAAATTAGTGATCTGGCAACCTTCGTGTCACGTGACACGAAGGTTGCCAGATCACTAATTATCACTGTGCAGAATCACATCGAAGCTGTATAATTTACAAGTTCAATATAAAGATTTCAATCAAATATATCAATATCCCGATTTTCAACAATATTCGTTCAGCATATTATATATTATATAGCTGTTGGGAGACAGATGGTAGCCTCCCGTCAAGGCCGCCTCATCTAACAATCACGATGTGATTGGTGCGTTCTCATTTGCATTTCCTTTTCTGGTCTGACAATGGTGCTTTCTCATTTGCATTTCCTTTTCTGATCTGACAATGGTGCGTTCTCATTTGCATTTCCTTTTCTGATCTGACAATGGTGCGTTCTCATTTGCATTTCCTTTTCTGGTCTGACAATGGTGGGTTCTCATTTGCATTTCCTTTTTTTGTGTTGAATTTTCTCTCCATCCTCAGAATTTCTCTCCTCAGAATTTCTCTACAGGACTCTCCTTCCTCGGAATCTCTCTACAGGACTCTCCGTCCTCAGAATTTCTCTACAAGACCCTCCTTCTTTAGAATTTCTCTTCAGGACTCTCCTTCCTCGGAATCTCTCTATAGGGCTCTCCTTCCTCAGAATTTCTCTACACGATTCTCCGTTCACAGAATTTATCTACAAGATTTCCCTTCCTAGAATTTCTCTACAAGACTCTCGGTCCTCAGAATCGCTCTACACGACTCTCGGTCCTCAGAATCTCTCTACAGGATTATCTATCCTCAGAATTCCTTTACAACACTCTCCGTCCTCAGAATTTTCCTACAAGACTCTTCTTCCTTAGAATATCTCTTCAGGACTCTCCAACCTCGGAATCTCTCTACAGGACTCTCCGTCTTCAGAATTTCTCTACAGGACTCTCCTTCCTTGGAATCTCTCTACAGGATTATCTGTCCTCAGATTTCCTTTACAACACTCTCCGTCCTCAGAATTTCTCTTCAAGACTCTCCTTCCTCATAATCTCTCTATAGGACTCTCCTTCCTCAGAATTTCTTTACAACACTCTCCGTCCTCAGAATTTCTCCACAAGATTCTGCTTCCTAGAATTTCTCTACAAGACTCTCGGTCCTCAGAATCTCTCTACAGGACTCTCTGTCCTCAGAATTTCTCTACAGGACTCTCTTTCCTCGGAATCTCTCTACAGGATTATCTGTCCTCAGAATTTCTTTACAACACTCTCCGTCCTCAGAATTTCTCTACAAGACTTTCCTTCCTTAGAATTTCTCTTCAGGACTCTCCTTCGTCGGAATCTCTCTATAGGACTCTCCTTCCTCACAATTTCTCTACACGATTCTCCGTCCACAGAATTTCTCTACAAGATTCTGCTTCCTGAAAATTTCTCTACAAGACTCTTGGTCCTCAGAATCTCTCTACAGGACTCTCCGTCCTCAGAATCTCTCTACAGGACTCTCCGTCCTCAGAATCTCTCTACAGGGTTATCTATCCTCAGAATTCCTTTACAACACTCTCCGTCCTCAGAATTTCTGTACAAGACTCTCCTTCTTTAGAATTTCTCTTCAGGACTCTCCTTCCTCAGAATTTCTCTACACGATTCTCCGTCCACAGAATTTCTCTACAAGATTCTGCTTCCTCAGAATTTCTCTACAAGACTCCTGGTCCTCAGAATCTCTCTACAGGACTCTCCGTCCTCAGAATATCTCTACAAGACTCTCCTTCCTCGGAATCTCTCTACAGGACTCTCTGTCCTCAGAATTTCTTTACAACACTCTCCGTCCTCAGAATTTCCCTACAAGACTCTCCTTCTGTAGAATTTCTCTTCAGGACTCTCCTTCCTCCGAATCTCTCTATAGGACTCTCCTTCCTCAAAATTTCTCTACAAGATTCTGCTTCCTAGAATTTCTCTACAAGACTCTCGGTCCTCAGTCTACGGGACTTTCCGTTTTCAGAATCTCTCTACAGGACTCTCCTTCCTCAGAATTTCTCTACAAGACTCTCCTTTAGAATTTCTCTTCAGGACTCTCCTTCCTCGGAATCTCTCTATAGGACTCTTCTTCCTCAGAATTTCTCTACAAGACTCTCCTTCTTTAGAATTTCTCTTCAGGACTCTCCTTCCTCGGAATCTCTCTATAGGACTCTCCTTCCTCAGAATTTCTCTACACGATTCTCCGTCCACAGAATTTCTTTACAAGATTCTGTTTCCTCAGAATTTCTCTACAAGTCTCTTGGTCCTCAGAATCTCTCTACAGGACTCTCCGTCCTCAGAATATCTCTACAGGACTCTCCTTCCTCGGAATCTCTCTACAGGACTCTCTGTCCTCAGAATTTCTTTACAACACTCTCCGTCCTCAGAATTTCCCTACAAGACTCTCCTTCTTTAGAATTTCTCTTCAGGACTCTCCTTCCTCAGAATTTCTCTACACGATTCTCCGTCCACAGAATTTCTCTACAAGATTCTGCTTCCTAGAATTTCTCTACAAGACTCTCGGTCCTCAGAATCTCTCTACGGGTCTCTCCGTCCTCAGAATATCTCTACAGGTCTCTCCTTCCTCGGAATCTCTCTACAAGACTCTCTGTCCTCAGAATTTCCCTACAAGACTCTCCTTCCTTAGAATTTCTCTTCAGGACACTCCATCCTCAGAATTTCTCTGCAGGGCTCTCCTTCCTCAGGATTTTTTTAAAGCACTCTCTCTCCTCAGAATTTCTTTACAGCACTCTCCGTCCTCATAATATCTCTACAAGACTCTCCGTCCTCATAATATCTCTACAAGACTCTCCGTCCTCAGAATTTCTCTATACGACTCTCCATCCTCGAAATTTCTCTACACGACTCTCCCTCCTCGAAATTTCTCTACATGATTCTTCATCCTCAGAATCTCTCTACAGGATTCTCTTTCCTTAAAATTTCTCTATACGACTCTCCGTCCTCGAAATCTCTCTACAGGACTCTCGTTCCTCAGAATTTCTCTATACGACTCTCCATCCTCGAAATTTCTCTACACGATTCTTCATCATCAGAATCTTTCTACAGGATTCTCTTTCCTCAGAATTTCTCTATACGACTCTCCGTCCTTGAAATCTCTCTACAGGATTCTCCCTCCTCGAAGTTTCTCTACATGATTCTTCATCCTCAGAATCTCTCTGCAGGATTTTCTTTCCTCGAAATTTCTCTACACGACTCTCCGTCCTCAGAATCTCTCTACAGGATTCTCTTTCCTCAGAATTTTTCTATACGACTCTCCGTCCTCGAAATCTCTCTACAGGACTCTCCTTGCTCAGAATTTCTCTACACGACTCTCCGTCCTCGAAATTTCTCTACATGATTCTTCATCCTCAGAATCTCTCTACAGGATTCTCTTTCATCAGAATTTCTCTATACGACTCTCCGTCCTCGAAATCTCTCTACAGGACTCTCCTTCCTCAGAATTTCTCTACGACTCTCCGTCCTCAAAATTTCTATACACGACTCTCCGTCCTAGAAATTTCTCTGCACGTTCTTCGTCCTCAGAATCTCTCTACAGGATCTCCTTCCTCAGAATTTCTCTACAAGACTCTCCGTCTTCAGAATTTCTCTATAGGACTCTCCTTTTTTGAGCGACTGTACAGAATCAGAGCAAATTTTTATTTTCTCCTACTTTTTTCTTCTCATATCAACATAAACAAATTTTGGGAGGTGTAGACAACAAAATGTAATGATAAGAATTTCGGTTGTTTGTGAGATATTTAACTATTTGTGAATTATTCTTAATTTTCGGACACCAAAGTTCACTAATAACTTTTCAACCAGATAGCATTATGTGAATATTATTCTCCAACCCATTTAAGCAATAATGTATAATAATAGAAACAATATTAAAAATGTATTGTTCATAGAAAGAGCTTAAAAATTAAAATTTTGCCGAACTGTTACGACAAGGCTGTCAAATCGTCACAATAAGAACTGCCAAATTATTGCAATATTGTTATGACGGTTGCCAAATTATTACAATAAGTGCTGTCAAATTGTTACAATAAGAGCTGTAATTTTTTTAGAATGAGGGTGCCAAATTATTACAATGGAAGCTGAAAATTTGTTACAATAAGGGATGTAAATTCGTTACACAGACTGCAAGTTGTTAAAATAAGTGGTTGTGGTTGTTTTACCTCTGAGCGGCTCTTTTTCGCACACAATGGGCTAAATGGCCAGGTCACAAGGACTCCGAATGGTCAGACATGGTTGGGGGAGGGAACCCATTGGAACAGCTATTGGGAGACAGGTGATAGGTTCCTGTCAAGGCCATCCAGCGTGTTTTAACATGCACAAGGTATGGTTCTCCCCCATACTTGGCCACCGCTTAACGTTCCATCCGACGGATGGCGACCTTTCCAAGCCCATCGGTGTTCCCTACTGACCGTGGGCAGAGCGAGGAATTTTGCGGAGATAAATCTCCACGCTGACCCAGCTGGGATTCGAACCTGGGAACTACAGACTACGAGCCTGGCGCGCTACCGACTGAGCCACCCCGTCCAGTTAAAATAAGAGATGCAAATTTTTTACGATAAGGACTGCAAATTATTACAGTGAAAGCTGCAAAGTTGTTACAATAAGGACTGCAAATTATTACAATGAAAGCTGAAAAGTTGTTACAATAAGGGATGTAGATTTGTTACAATAAGGACTGAAAATTATTACAATGAAAGCTGAAAATTTGTTACAATAAGGGATGTAGATTTGTTATGATAAGGACTGAAAATTATTACAATGAAAGCTGCAAAGTTGTTACAATAAGGACTGCAAATTATTACAATGAAAGCTGAAAAGTTGTTACAATAAGGGATGTAGATTTGTTACAATAAGGACTGCAAATTGTTACAATGAAAGCTGAAAATTTGTTACAATAAGGGATGTAGATTTGTTATGATAAGGACTGAAAATTATTACAATGAAAGCTGAAAATTTCTTATTCTAAACTTTTTCGCAATTTGTTGCATATTTGTTAGAGTAAGGGCTGTAAATTTTTTGGAATGAAGGCTGGAAATCTACCTGGAGTTTATATATGTACCGGGCTTATATTTAACTTATTGTTACAATACGGTCTACAAATAGGGCTGCCAATTTCCTAGGCGCGAATCTGCCGTACACCTTGAAGAATGAAAGTCGTCCACAAGTGAGTCATCACATCAAAATTCCGCGCATCAGACACCAAATGACGCCGAATCTTTACGCCATGTCGAATCAAACGAAGGAGGAAGTCTTTTAATTCTGTTAACCAGGTCAGCGCTTCCAGTTTCTGATGCAATGTGCCTAGTGCTGCCATCTATACGTCACCAACTTAACTATAAAACATTTCATATTATCTCCAAATTGCGAACTAAAATAAAAAAATAATAAATACCTCCTCAAGCAGCTGCTTGCCACAGAGGTCTGACAGGAGCCTGTCAGTTTATATGCCATAGTAGAAGGTCTGAGAGGATGACAGGACCTCAGCAGAAAAAACGACACATGCTTCCATGTCTTACCCAGGGCTCGAACCCAGGTCTCTTAGATCACTAGCCAAGCGCGCTAACCACTCGGCTCCCAAACAAAATTCAACATTCTAATAAAATATTTTGCGACAGAAATATTTCGTTGTAACGTATATTTGAATTAATTAAAATAGTTCAGAATTTCAATTTAAGTTTGGATCTGCACTATTTGCACCAACGGTTTCTAATGAGATTAATAACAAAAACAATGATTTAGTTAAAAATCCTTAAAAACCACAATGATATATTCATCCTTAAAAACAACAATGATATATTCATCCTTAAAAAGATAGGGCCAAGTATTAAAGACATCTTAAGTACTTTACTTAATAAATCTTTAATTTCAGGATGTTTCCTAATGGTTTAAAAACTCCCACAGTGGGACGGGGATGGTTCAGTCGGTAGCGCGCCAGGCCCGTAATCTGTAGTTCCCAGGTTCGAGTCCCAGCTGGGTCAGCATTGAGATTTATCTCCGCAAAATTCCCCGCCCTGCCCACGGTCAGTAGGGGACACCGATGGGCTTGGAATAGGCCGCCGTCCGTCGGATGGGACGTTAAGCCGTGGCCCCGTGTGCGGGAGAGCCATACCCTGTGCACGTTAAAGAACACGCTGGATGGCCTTGACGGGAGGCTACCATCTGTCTCCCAACAGCTGTTCCAGTCCCCCAACCTTCTCTGAGCCTTCGGGGTCCATGTGACCTGGCCATTAAGCCCATGGTGTGCAAAAAAGTGCCGCTCAGAATAAAACAACCCAACGTTAAAGAACACGCTGGATGATCTTGACGGGAGGCTACCATCTGTCTCCCAACAGCTGTTCCAGTGGGTCCCCTCCCCCAACCTTCTCTGAGCTTTCGGGGTCCATGTGACCTGGCTATTTAGCCCATGGATGCAAAAAAGAGCCGCTCAGAGGCAAAACAACCCAACTTTTACATCCTAATACACAGCAGAAAAGCATGACTAGGAAGTTAACAACCACCATCTTTCTTTCCAGTTTAAACAGACTATATTGTCTCACCAGAGCCTTTCGAAAATTGTTTTAAAATACCTTCCAGGGCTTCGTGACCATCCTGCTTCAAGAAATCGGTGAATCAGGCGTCTACTGATGCTTTTGGCCCGATTCCAGAATTTCTTGTGTGCAGAACGATTTTCTCCGTGTCGGTGCTGGCTGCTAGCTGTTGCACAACGATAAGCTAGCTATTGCCCGTGATGTCTGGAACAGGTGGTTAGTTCTGATGCGGAGAGATGGTTAGCTTTAAGCACCAGGTTTGTGATGGAAATATACTGGCCAAAGCATTTCGTGGCTGTTGCATTACGTTCTGACAATGGGGAGCTACCACATTCGAAGCTACTTAAATTTAATAAATAAAGATTCCGGAAAGGATTTAAGAGGAAAAATTCCTTTCGTAAGCGGTCGGAGTTGGGTAGTTTTACCTATGACTGGCACTTTTTTTCACACAATGTGTTAAATGGCTAGGTCACAAGGACCCCAGAGTGTAGAAAGGTTAAGGGAGGGGTGGTTAGATTGTTTTACTTCTGAATAGCATTTTCTGCACCCAATGGGCTAAATGCTTGGTCACAAGGACCCCTAGAGCCTCAGAGAGATTTGGGGGAGGGAACCCACTGGACAGTTGTTAGGAGACAGATGGTAGTCTACTGTCAAGGTCATCCAGCGTGTTCTTTACGTGCACAAGGGATGGTTCTCTCGCACACGAGGATACGGCTTAATGTCCCATCCTACGGACGGCGGCATTTCCAAGACCATCGGTGTGTCCTACTGGCCGAGAGCTGGCGAGGAGTTTTGTGGAAATAAATCTCAACGCTTGCCCAGGCAGGGCTCGAGCTAACGACCACCCCCCCCCCCCCCCCCTAAGTTGTCTGATTTGTATACTCAGTTGTCATTGTATTATGACCACTCCACCACATGTTTTGCCAATGGGAATTTCGAAGATTTACAATATCTAAAATTTCTATCCGTTTTAAGAGAAAATGCGGTTGAGGATAATTTAAAGATCTGTATCAAATCTATCTCAATATAAATTTTCAATAATATTATCACTGAAATTTTACATGCCGTCTATATACCTACCAGGCCCGAACATTTCGCCAAAGTCTAGTTCTGACGTCACACAGCGAGTGTTTCTTCAGAGCTATCTATACTGAAGTAGTATTTAGTATGTGAGTTGGGTTGGATTGTTTTACCTCTGAGCGGCACTTTTTTGCACACCATGGGCTAAATGGCCAGGTCACATGGACCCCGAAGGCTCAGAGAAGGTTGGGGGAGGGGACCCACTGGAACAGCTGTTGGGAGACAGGTGGTAGCCTCCCGTCAAGGCCATCCAGCGTGTTTTTTAACGTGCACAGGGTATGGCTCTCCCACACACGGCCCCACAGCTTAACGTCCCATCCGACGGACGGCGGCCTTTCCAAACCCATCGGTGTCCCCTACTGACCGTGGGCAGGGCGGGGAATTTTGCGGAGATAAATCTCAACGCTGACCCAGTTGGGACTCGAACCTGGGAACTACAGATTACGAGCCTGGAGCGCTACCTAGCTGCGCTACCCTGTCCCATTTAGTATGTGATCTTAGTTTCTTAATAATAGTATGAGTATCAAACCTAAAAGGATTATATTATTCAAAGGTAAGTTACAGTTATTATTTTGAATCTCTATATCTTAATTTTTCCTAATAATATATTTTATTGTAATACCTTAGCTGTTATCACACCTGAAGTTAGGCCTAATTTTAAGAAGGAGCGGAAAATTTAAATTTTTAAACCATGAACCATTAATTTATATTTACTGATTAATAAATGAAAGTGAAGAGGTGAGAACAGCTGCAGAAAACAGCTGTAAGCACCATAAATATTTAAACTTTTATTCAAAACTAGCATAAATTCTATATTATAAAATACAGTATTCGTCAGTAAATCAAGTCACTCTCTCTACATAAGGAAATTGCTTATGTTTATTGAATATTATGCTATGTGTGTATATAAATATATGTTCCTTAATTATTTATCAAGTATGTTGGTTTCATGAATTTGAAGATTTCTAATTGTTAGCTATTTGGGTTAGGTTATGTCTTGATTTTATGTATTGTTGCATAATAAATACACAACAGATATGTATGTGTAATTTTACTTGCATAAGGTTTGTTTTTATCAGAAAAGTTTATAATATGAATCCGCAAAATTCCCCGCCCTGCCCACGGTCAGTAGGGGACACCGATGGGCTTGGAAAGGCCGCCGTCCGTCGGATGAGACGTTAACCCGTGGCCCCGTGTGCGGGAGAGCTATACTCTGTTCACGTTAAAGAACACGCTGGATGGTCTTGACGGGAGGCTACCATCTGTATCCCAACAGCTGTTCCAGTGGGTTACAACCCCCAACCTTCTCTGAGCCTTCGGGTCCATGTAACCTGGCCATTTAGCCCATGATGTGCAAAAAAAGTGCCGCTCAGAGGTAAAACAAAACAACCCAACCACTCAGAGGTAAAACAACCCAACTGACAATCAACATCCTTCGCAGGATTATCCCAGAACACTCAGTAAACAAAGCATTGCGATTGAAACATTTATTAAGCATTGTAAATTCACGATAGGAAACGGGCGTTTCGCAAAGGTCTTCCTCTAACAAATCCTAACATCTCTCTAATTACGGATCATTTACATAATTTGCATATCTGTGCCATTCAATGCCAGTCATGGACCAATGCGAAAGTGTTTCACATCCATTGTCTCAAGGACACCTTGTTGAAATGCACCAAGGGACACACGCTCTGTTGGTGTGCGTGTCTTCAGAAGACAGGAAGTGCTCTCTGTCCTCCGGATATCAGCACCCATCACACGTCTCATCAAGTTTCGACCACAATTAATCTTTGAAACAACTACCAATAAACTCTTGCAATTCTCTTGAATGCTTTTTAGTGCTCTTAAAGGTTCCCTAATCGTAAATGTTGTTTATCAAAGAAGGTGAAATGTTTAATGAACATGAAAGTAGCCAGTTCATTTACGGCAAGGTTGGATTGTTTTACCTTCTGATCGGAGTTTTTTTGCACACAATGGGTTAAATGGCCAAGTCACAAGAACCTTGAGTTCGGTTGGATTGTTTCACCTTCTGAGCAGCACTTTTTTGCACACAATGGTTAAATAGCCAAGTCACAAAGACCTTGAGTTCGGTTGGATTGTTTTACCTTCTGAGCGGCAATCTTTTGCACACAATGGGCTAAATGGGCAAGTCACAAGAACCTTGAGTTCGGTTGGATTGTTTTACCTTCTGAGCGGCACTTTTTTGCATACAATGGATTAAATAGCCAAGTCACAAAGACCTTGAGTTCGGTTGGATTGTTTTACCTTCTGAGCAGCACTTTTTTGCACACAATGTTTAAATAGCCAAGTCACAAAGACCTTGAGTTCGGTTGGATTGTTTTACCTTCTGAGCGGCAATCTTTTGCACACAATGGGTTAAATGGCCAAGTCACAAGAACCTTGAGTTCGGTTGGATTGTTTTACCGTCTGAGCGGCACTTTTTTGCACAAAATGGTTAAATAGCCAAGTCACAAGAACCTTGTTCGGTTGGATTGTTTTACCTTCTGAGCAGCACTTTTTTGCACACAATGGTTAAATAGCCAAATCACAAAGACCTTGAGTTCGGTTGGATTGTTTTAACTTCTGAGAGGCACTTTTTTGCACACAATGGGTTAAATGGCCAAGTCACAAGAACCTTGAGTTCGGTTGGATTGTTTAACCTTCTGAGAGGCACTCTTTTGCACACAATGGGTTAAATGACCAAGTAACAAGAACCTTGAGTTCGGTTGGATTGTTTTACCTTCTGAGCGGCATTCTTTTGCACACAATGGGTTAAATGGCCAAGTCACAAGAACCTTGAGTTCGGTTGGATTGTTTCACCTTCTGAGCGGCATTCTTTTGCACACAATGTGTTAAATGGCCAAGTCACAAGAACCTTGAGTTCGGTTGGATTGTTTCACCTTCTGAGAGGCACTCTTTTGCACACAATGGGTTAAATGGCCAAGTCACAAAAGCCTTGAGTTCGGATGGATTGTTTTACCTTCTGAGCGGTACTTTTTTGCACAAAATGGTTAAATAGCCAAGTCACAAAGACCTTGAGTTCGGTTGGATTGTTTTAACCTCTGAGAGACACTTTTTTGCACACAATGGGTTAAATGGCCAAGTCACAAGGACCTTGAGTTCGGTTGGGTTGTTTTACCTTCTGAGCGGCACTTTTTTTTGCACACAATGGGTTAAATGGCCAAGTCACAAGAACCTTGAGTTCGGTTGGATTGTTTTACCTTCTGAGCGGCATTCTTTTGCACACAATGTGTTAAATGGCCAAGTCACAAGAACCTTGAGTTCGGTTGGATTGTTTTACTTTCTGAGCGGCATTCTTTTGCACACAATGCGTTAAATGGCCAAGTCACAAGAACCTTGAGTTCGGTTGGATTGTTTCACCTTCTGAGAGGCAATCTTTTGCACAAAATGGTTAAATAGCCAAGTCACAAAGACCTTGAGTTCGGTTGGATTGTTTTAACCTCTGAGAGGCACTTTTTTGCACACAATGGGTTAAATGGCCAAGTCACAAAAACCTTGAGTTCGGATGGATTGTTTTACCTTCTGAGCGGCACTTTTTTTGCACACGATGGGCTAAATGGCCAAGTCACAAGGACCTTGAGTTCGGTTGGGTTGTTTTACCTTCTAAGCGGCACTTTTTTGCATACAATGGATTAAATAGCCAAGTCACAAAGACCTTGAGTTCGGCTGGATTGTTTTACCTTCTGAGCGGCATTCTTTTGCACACAATGTGTTAAATGGCCAAGTCACAAGAACCTTGAGTTCGGTTGGAATGTTTCACCTTCTGAGAGGCACTCTTTTGCACACAATGGGTTAAATGGCCAAGTCACAAAACCTTGAGTTCGGATGGATTGTTTTACCTTCTGAGCGGCACTTTTCTGCACACAATGGGCTAAATGGACAAGTCACAAGGACCTTGAGTTCGGTTGGGTTGTTTTACCTTCTGAGCGGCACTTTTTTTTTTGCACACAATGGGTTAAATGGCCAAGTCACAAGAACCTTCAGTTCGGTTGGATTGTTTTACCTTCTAAGCGGCACTTTTTTGCATACAATGGATTAAATAGCCAAGTCACAAAGGCCTTGAGTTCGGCTGGATTGTTTTACCTTCTGAGAGGCACTCTTTTGCACCCAATGGGTGAAATGGCCAAGTCACAAAAACCTTGAGTTCGGATGGATTGTTTTACCTTCTGAGCGGCACTTTTTTGCACCCAATGGGTGAAATGGCCAAGTCACAAAAACCTTGAGTTCGGATGGATTGTTTTACCTTCTGAGCGGCACTTTTTTGCACCCAATGGGTGAAATGGCCAAGTCACAAAAACCTTGAGTTCGGATGGATTGTTTTACCTTCTGAGCGGCACTTTTTTGCACAAAATGGTTAAATGGCCAAGTCACAAGAACCTTGAGTTCGGTTGGATTGTTTTACCTTCGGAACGGAGCTTTTTTGCACACAATGGCTTAAATGGCCAAGTCACAAAGACCTTGAGTTCGGTTGGATTATTTTACCTTCTGAGCGACAATCTTTTGCACACAATGGGTTAAATGGCCAAGTCACAAGAACCTTGAGTTCGGTTGGATTGTTTTACCTTCTGAGCGGCACTTTTTTTGCACAAAATGGTTAAATAGCCAAGTCACAAAGACCTTGATTTCGGTTGGATTGTTTTACCTTCTGAGCGGCACTTTTTTTGCACACAATGGTTAAATAGCCAAGTCACAAAGACCTTGAGTTCGGTTGGATTGTTTTAACTTCCGAGCGGCACTTTTTTGCACACAATGGGTTAAATGGCCAAGTCACAAGAACCTTGAGTTCGGATGGATTGTTTTACCTTCTGAGCGGAGCATTTTTGCACACAATGGGTTAAATGGCCAAGTCACAAGAACCTTGAGTTCGGTTGGATTGTTTTACCTTCTGAGCGGCACTTTTTTGCACACAATGGGTTAAATGGCCAAGTCACAAGGACCTTGAGTTCGGTTGGATTGTTTTACCTTCTGAGCGGCACTTTTTTGCACACAATGGGTTAAATGGGCAACTCACAAGGACCTTGAGTTCGGTTGGGTTGTTTTACCTTCTGAGCGGCACATTTTTGCACACAATGTGTTAAATGGCCAACTCACAAGGACCTTGAGTTCAGTTGGATTGTTTTACCTTCTGAGCGGCACTTTTTTGCACACAATGGGTTAAATGGCCAACTCACAAGGACCTTGAGTTCGGTTGGATTGTTTTACCTTATGAGCGGCACTTTTTTTGCACACAATGGGTTAAATGGCCAAGTCACAAGAACCTTGAGTTCGGTTGGATCCTTTTACCTTCTGAGCGGCACTTTTTTGCACACAATGGGCTAAAAGGCCGGGTCACAAGGACCCCGAAGGCTCAGAGAAGGATGAGGGAGGGGACCAACAGAAACAGCTGTTGGGAGACAGATGGTAGCCTCCCGTCAAGAATCACTTGCGATTTAACTAAGAGTTATTCATTTTCAAACATGAAATTAAAGCAAAAAATTTGTTTTGTTTAAATATTTATAAACGTTAAATTAGCTATCATTTTTTTTTAAATAGGCTGCTGTCAGTTTAATTTTAAAGCATAATATTTGCAATAAAAATTCATTCTATTACTGCATTCTACGGGCTAGATATGACGCTTAATACTATGGTACAGCTCTCTTGCTCACGGGGCCACGAATTAACGTCCCACCCAACGGACGACGACCTTTCCAAGCTTATCAGTGTCCCCTTATCGAGAGTGGAACGCGAGTTAGCTGTGATACATCTCAACGCCAGTATAATTGGACTAAGTAGTATAATAGTAAAAGTGTTCAGTTAAATGCTTATTCATTGCAGTGTTTCTTCTCATTTTCATCACTTTGCAAAGTGTTCCGTTAAATGCTTATTCATTGCAGTGTTTCTTCTAATTTTTATCACTTTGCAAAGTGTTCAGTTAAATGCTTATTCATTGCGGTGTTTCTTCTCATTTTTATCACTTTGCAACGTGTTCCGTTAAATGCTTATTCATTGCAGTGTTTCTTCTCATTTTTATCACTTCGCAAAGTGTTCAGTTAAATGCTTATTCATTGCGGTGTTTCTTCTCATTTTATCACTTTGCAAAGTGTTCCGTTAAATGCTTATTCATTGCGGTGTTTCTTCTCATTTTATCACTTTGCAAAGTGTTCCGTTACATGCTTATTCATTGCGGTGTTTCTTCTCATTTTATCACTTTGCAAAGTGTTCCGTTAAATGCTTATTCAGAGCGCTGTTTCTTCTAATTTTTATCACTTTGCAAAGTGTTCAGTTAAATGCTTATTCATTGCAGTGTTTCTTCTAATTTTTATCACTTTGCAAAGTGTTCAGTTAAATGCTTATTCATTGCAGTGTTTCTTCTCATTTTTATCACTTTGCAAATGGTTCCGTTAAATGCTTATTCATTGCGGTGTTTCTTCTCATTTTTATCACTTTGCAAAGTGTTCAGTTAAATGCTTATTCATTGCGGTGTTTCTTCTCATTTTATCACTTTGCAAAGTATTCCATTAAATGCTTATTCATTGCGGTGTTTCTTATCATTTTTATCACTTTGCAAAGTGTTCCGTTAAATGCTTATTCATTGCAGTGTTTTTTCAAATTTTTATCACTTTGCAAAGTGTTCAGTTAAATGCTTATTCATTGCAGTGTTTCTTCTCATTTTTATCACTTTGCAAAGTGTTCCGTTAAATGCCTATTCATTGCAGTGTTTCTTCTCATTTTTATCACTTTGCAAAGTGTTCCGTTAAATGCTTATTCATTGCGGTGCTTCTTCTCATTTTATCACTTTGCAAAGTGTTCCGTTAAATTCGTATTCATTGCGGTGTTTCTTCTCATTTTATCACTTTGCAAAGTGTTCCGTTAAATGTTATCCATTGCAGTGTTTCTTCTAATTTTTATCACTTTGCAAAGTGTTCCGTTAGATTCTTATTCATTGCGGTGTTTCTTCTCATTTTATCACTTTGCAAAGTGTTCCTTTAAATGCTTATTCATTGCAATGTTTCTTCTCATTTTATCACTTTGCAAAGTGTTCCGTTAAATGCTTATTCATAGCGGTGTTTCTTCTAATTTTTATCACTTTGCAAAGTGTTCCGTTAAATGCTTATTCATTGCGGTGTTTCTTCTCATTTTTATCACTTTGCAAAGTGTTCCGTTAAATGCTTATTCGTTACAGTGTTTCTTCTAATTTTTATCACTTTGCAAAGTGTCCCGTTAAATGCTTATTCATTACAGTGTTTCTTCTAATTTTTATCACTTTGCAAAGTGTCCCGTTAAATGCTTATTCATTACACTGTTTCTTCTAATTTTTATCACTTTGCAAAGTGTTCCGTCAAATGCTTATTCATTGCGGTGTTTCTTCTCATTTTTATCACTTTGCAAAGTGTTCTGTTAAATGCTTGTTCATTGCGACGTTTCTTCTCATTTTTATCACTTTGCAAAGTGTTCCGTTAAATGCTTTTTTATTGCGGTGTTTCTTCTCATTTTTATCACTTTGCAAAGTGTTCCGCTAAATGCTTATTCACTGCGGTGTTTCTTCTCATTTTTATCACTTTGCAAAGTGTTCCCTTAAATATTTATTCATTACAGTGTTTCTTCTAATTTTTTTCACTTTGCAAAGTGTTCCGTCAAATGCTTATTCATTGCGGTGTTTCTTCTCATTTTTATCACTTTGCAAAGTGTTCCGTTAAATGCGTATTCATTGCGGTGTTTCTTCTCATTTTTATCACTTTGCAATGTGTTCCATTAAATGCTTATTCATTACAGTGTTTCTTCTAATTTTTATCAGTTTGCAAAATGTTCCATTAAGTGCTTATTCATTGCGGTGTTTCTTCTCATTTTCATCACTTTGCAAAGTGTTCCGCTAAATGCTTATTCACTGCGGTGTTTCTTCTCATTTTTATCACTTTGCAAAGTGTTCCCTTAAATGTTTATTCATTACAGTGTTTCTTCTAATTTTTATCACTTTGCAAAGTGTTCCGTCAAATGCTTATTCATTGCGGTGTTTCTTCTCATTTTTATCACTTTGCAAAGTGTTCTGTTAAATGCTTGTTCATTGCGACGTTTCTTCTAATTTTTATCACTTTGCAAAGTGTTCCGTTAAATGCTTATTCATTGCAGTGTTTCTTCCAATTTTTATCAGTTTGCAAAGTGTTCCGTTAAGTGCTTGTTCATTGCGGTGTTTCTTCTCATTTTTATCACTTTGCAAAGTGTTCCGTTAAATGCTTATTCATTACAGTGTTTCTTCTAATTTTTATCACTTTGCAAAGTGTTCCGTCAAATGCTTATTCATTGCGGTGTTTCTTCTAATTTTTATCACTTTGCAAAGTGTTCTGTTAAATGCTTGTTCATTGCGACGTTTCTTCTAATTTTTATCACTTTGCAAAGTGTTCCGTTAAATGCTTATTCATTGCAGTGTTTCTTCTAATTTTTATCACTTTGCAAAGTGTTCTGTTAAATGCTTGTTCATTGCAGTGTTTCTTCTAATTTTTATCACTTTGCAAAGTGTTCTGTTAAATGCTTATTCATTACAGTGTTTCTTCTAATTTTTATCACTTTGCAAAGTGTTCCGTCAAATGCTTATTCATTGCAGTGTTTCTTCTAATTTTTATCACTTTGCAAAGTGTTCTGTTAGATGCTTGTTTATTGCGGTGTTTCTTCTCATTTTTATCACTTTGCAAAGTGTTCCGCTAAATGCTTATTCATTGCGGTGTTTCTTCTCATTTTTATCACTTTGCAAAGTGTTTCCTTAAATGTTTATTCATTACAGTGTTTCTTCTAATTTTTATCACTTTGCAAAGTGTTCCGTCAAATGCTTATTCATTGCGGTGTTTCTTCTCATTTTTATCACTTTGCAAAGTGTTCTGTTAAATGCTTGTTCATTGCGACGTTTCTTCTAATTTTTATCAGTTTGCAAAGTGTTCCGTTAAGTGCTTATTCATTGCGGTGTTTCTTCTAATTTTTATCACTTTGCAAAGTGTTCCGTTAAATGCTTATTCATTGCAGTGTTTCTTCTAATTTTTATCACTTTCCAAAGTGTTCTGTTAAATGTTTATTCATTACAGTGTTTCTTCTATTTTTTATCACTTTGCAAAGTGTTCCGTCAAATGCTTATTCATTGCAGTGTTTCTTCTAATTTTTATCACTTTGCAAAGTGTTCTGTTAAATGCTTGTTTATTGCGGTGTTTCTTCTCATTTTTATCACTTTGAAAGTGTTCCGCTAAATGCTTATTCATTGCAGTGTTTCTTCTAATTTTTATCACTTTGCAAAGTGTTCCGTTAAATGCTTATTCATTGCGGCGTTTCTTCTAATTTTTATCACTTTGCAAAGTGTTCCGTTAAGTGTTTATTCATTGCAGTGTTTCTTCTAATTTTTATTACTTTGCAAAGTGTTCCGTCAATTTGCTATCACATTACAAAGTGTTCAGTCACACAAAAAAAAGTAGAAAAATACCGCCTTTATGTATTCACAGTATTAAAAAATATTAGGTTTGGTGCCAAGGAAAAAATTTTGTATATCTGCCCCTGCAAGATCAATGATTATGTGTTTAAAGACTAGTAAAACTGTACAATGATACCTATATTTACCATCAAAACAACGTAACATCCAAGCATATACACAAGAAAACAAATCCTATATAATAAAAATAAAAACTTCAAAAAAGAAAAACACAAATATCAGTTTGAAAAAAAAAATCAAACAAAAAATATTAAAGAAAAAAATGCATTTTTAAAATTCTATTTAAATAACACTATCATTAAATCTTAAATAAAACTTTGTTACATATACACTAACAAAGAGTTAGCAACTTATTCTTGTATAAGAAGAAATAAATAATTACATAAATGCATTTTCAAAATTCTATTTAAATAATACTATCATTAAATCTTAAATAAAACTTTGTTACATATACTGTAACAAAGAATTAGCAACTTTTTCTTATATAAGAAGAAATAAATAATTACATAAATGCATTTTCAAAATTCTATTTAAATAACACTATCATTAAATCTTAAATAAAACTTTGTTACATATACTGTAACAAAGAATTAGCAACTTATTCTTATATAAGAAGAAATAAATAATTACATAAATGCATTTTCAAAATTCTATTTAAATAATACTATCATTAAATCTTAAATAAAACTTTGTTACGTATACTGTAACAAAGAATTAGCAACTTATTCTTATTAAGAAGAAATAAATAATTACATAAATGCATTTCCAAAATTCTATTTAAATAATACTATCATTAAATCTTAAATAAAACTTTGTTACATATACTGTAACAAAGAATTAGCAACTTATTCTTATATAAGAAGAAATAAATAATTACATAAATGCATTTTCAAAATTCTATTTAAATAATACTATCATTAAATCTTAAATAAATCTTTGTTACATATACTGTAACAAAGAATTAGCAACTTTTTCTTATATAAGAAGAAATAAATAATTACATAAATGCATTTTCAAAATTCTATTTAAATAACACTATCATTAAATCTTAAATAAAACTTTGTTACATATACTGTAACCAAGAATTAGCAACTTATTCTTATATAAGAAGAAATAAATAATTACATAAATGCATTTTCAAAATTCTATTTAAATAATCATATCATTAAATCTTAAATAAAACTTTGTTACATATACTTTAACAAAGAATTAGCAACTTCTTCTTATATAAGAAGAAATAAATAATTACATAAATGCATTTTCGAAATTCTATTTAAATAATACTATCATTAAATCTTAAATAAAACTTTGTTACATATACTGTAACAAAGAATTAGCAACTTATTCTTATATAAGAAGAAATAAATAATTACATAAATGCATTTTCAAAATTCTATTTAAATAATACTATCATTAAATCTTAAATAAAACTTTGTTACATATACTGTAACAAAGAATTAGCAACTTATTCTTATATAAGAAGAAATAAATAATTACATAAATGCATTTCCAAAATTCTATTTAAATAATACTATCATTAAATCTTAAATAAAACTTTGTTACATATACTGTAACAAAGAATTAGCAACTTATTCTTATATAAGAAGAAATAAATAATTACATAAATGCATTTCCAAAATTCTATTTAAATAATACTATCATTAAATCTTAAATAAAACTTTGTTACATATACTGTAACCAAGAATTAGCAACTTATTCTTATATAAGAAGAAATAAATAATTACATAAATGCATTTTCAAAATTCTATTTAAATAATACTATCATTAAATCTTAAATAAAACTTTGTTACATATACTGTAACAAAGAATTAGCAACTTATTCTTATATAAGAAGAAATAAATAATTACATAAATGCATTTTCAAAATTCTATTTAAATAATATTATCATTAAATCTTAAATAAAACTTTGTTACATATACTCTAACAAAGAATTAGCAACTTATTCTTATATAAGAAGAAATAAATAATTACATAAATGAGCTCTTTTGAATTTTGCACCCGATATTGTCCCACCCAAATTTCGGCATGGAAATTTATGAATGATAAATTAAACATTATCATTCACTAGTTAAAAACATCTGAAAAAAAATTGTCACTGACGCGACGGGAAGCGATAATTTTTTTTCATATGTTTTTAACTATTGTTGAAGTCTATTTCTACAGGTCATCTGTGTATTTATTGCGGATTATCATTCACTTTCTTTCCACTGGATGTCGCCACTGAAACGCCAGTGACGTATATTTCGTTGTTTCCATTCCAAAGATCATTGAATGAATCTTATCCTTGCGAAAACTTCCTGTTTCTGCTTCTGAGGGCATTGCCACCCAAAGCACTATCTTCGCAGTTATCTGCTTAATTCCGATAGAGGAGATTCCAATAAAAATACAAGATAATATCAATTAATTACCAATTCCAATGAAAAGTTGTTTTCTTAAAGTTACAATGCAGAACGGTTAATACGAAAATCAGAGAATCAGTGTAAACATTTCGTGATAGTCAAAGATTGAATGAGACCTTTCGTTGCTGATTTAAGATCTGGAATCTGAGCCGATCTAGCCTTTATTATATTGAATGTTATTCCCGATCAACGATTAGGCTGGGTTCTTTTATCTCTGAGCGGAACTTTTTTTTGCACACAATGGGCTAAATGGCCAGGTCACAAGCACCCCGAGGGCTCAGAGAAGGTTGGGAAGAGAGTACTCACTGGATCCGTTGGTTGTTTACCTCTTGCGGCACTTTTTTTGCACACAATGGGCTAAATGGCAGGGTCACAAGGACCCCGAGGGCTCAGAGAAGGTTGGGAAGAGAGTACTCACTGGATCCGTTGGTTGTTTACCTCTTGCGGCACTTTTTTGCACACAATGGGTTAAATGGCAGGGTCACAAGGACCCCGAGGGCTCAAAGAAGGTTGGGAAGAGAGTACTCACTGGATCCGTTGGTTGTTTACCTCTTGCGGCTTTTTTGCACACAATGGGCTAAATGGCAGGGTCACAAGGACCCCGAGGGCTCAGAGAAGGTTGGGAAGAGAGTACTCACTGGATCCGTTGGTTGTTTACCTCTTGCGGCACTTTTTTGCACACAATGGGTTAAATGGCAGGGTCACAAGGACCCCGAGGGCTCAAAGAAGGTTGGGAAGAGAGTACTCACTGGATCCGTTGGTTGTTTACCTCTTGCAGCTTCTTTGCACACAATGGGCTAAATGGCAGGGTCACAAGGACCCCGAGGGCTCAGAGAAGGTTGGGAAGAGAGTACTCACTGGATCCGTTGGTTGTTTACCTCTTGCGGCACTTTTTTGCACACAATGGGTTAAATGGCAGGGTCACAAGGACCCCGAGGGCTCAAAGAAGGTTGGGAAGAGAGTACTCACTGGATCCGTTGGTTGTTTACCTCTTGCGGCTTTTTTGCACACAATGGGCTAAATGGCAGGGTCACAAGGACCCCGAGGGCTCAGAGAAGGTTGGGAAGAGAGTACTCACTGGATCCGTTGGTTGTTTACCTCTTGCGGCACTTTTTTGCACACAATGGGCTAAATGGCAGGGTCACAAGGACCCCGAGGGCTCAGAGAAGGTTGGGAAGAGAGTACTCACTGGATCCGTTGGTTGTTTACCTCTTGCGGCACTTTTTTGCACACAATGGGCTAAATGGCCAGGTCACAAGCACCCTGAAGGCTCAGAGAAGGTTGGGGGAGGGAAATACACAGATGACCTGTAGAAATAGACTTCAACAATAGTTAAAAACTTCTGAAAAAAAGTTATCGCTTCCCGTCGCGTCAGCGATAATTTTTTTTTCAGATGTTTTTAACTCATCATCATCATCCTCAAGCAGCCATGGGCTACGGAGGTCCAAACTAGTGAATGATAATGTTTAATTTTTCATGCATAAATTTCCATGCGAAATTTGGGTGGGACAATCTCGGGTGCAAAATTCAAAAGAGCTCATTTATGTAATTATTTATTTCTTCTTATATAAGAATAAGTTGCTAATTCTTTGTTACAGTATATGTAACAAAGTTTTATTTAAGATTTAATGATAGTATTATTTAAATAGAATTTTGAAAATGCATTTATGTAATTATTTATTTCTTCTTATATAAGAATAAGTTGCTAATTCTTTGTTACAGTATATGTAACAAAGTTTTATTTAAGATTTAATGATAGTATTATTTAAATAGAATTTTGAAAATGCATTTATGTAATTATTTATTTCTTCTTATATAAGAATAAGTTGCTAATTCTTTGTTACAGTATATGTAACAAAGTTTTATTTAAGATTTAATGATAGTATTATTTAAATAGAATTTTGGAAATGCATTTATGTAATTATTTATTTCTTCTTATATAAGAATAAGTTGCTAATTCTTTGTTACAGTATATGTAACAAAGTTTTATTTAAGATTTAATGATAGTATTATTTAAATAGAATTTTGAAAATGCATTTATGTAATTATTTATTTCTTCTTATATAAGAATAAGTTGCTAATTCTTTGTTACAGTATATGTAACAAAGTTTTATTTAAGATTTAATGATAGTATTATTTAAATAGAATTTTGAAAATGCATTTATGTAATTATTTATTTCTTCTTATATAAGAATAAGTTGCTAATTCTTTGTTACAGTATATGTAACAAAGTTTTATTTAAGATTTAATGATAGTATTATTTAAATAGAATTTTGAAAATGCATTTATGTAATTATTTATTTCTTCTTATATAAGAATAGGTTGCTAATTCTTTGCTACAGTATATGTAACAGAGTTTTATTTAAGATTTAATGATAGTATTATTTAAATAGAATTTTGAAAATGCATTTATGTAATTATTTATTTCTTCTTATATAAGAAGAAGTTGCTAATTCTTTGTTACAGTATATGTAACAAAGTTTTATTTAAGATTTAATGATAGTATTATTTAAATAGAATTTTGAAAATGCATTTATGCAATTATTTATTTCTTCTTATATAAGAATAAGTTGCTAATTCTTTGTTACAGTATATGTAACAAAGTTTTATTTAAGATTTAATGATAGTATTATTTAAATAGAATTTTGAAAATGCATTTATGCAATTATTTATTTCTTCTTATATAAGAATAAGTTGCTAATTCTTTGTTACAGTATATGTAACAAAGTTTTATTTAAGATTTAATGATAGTGTTATTTAGATAGAATTTTGAAAATGCATTTTTTTTCTTTAATATTTTTTGTTTGATTTTTTTTTTTCAAACTCATATTGTGTTTTTCTTTTTATTATATAGGATTTGCTTCGATGTTACGTTGTTTTGATGGTAAATATAGGTATCATTGTACAGTTTTACTAGTCTTTAAACACATAATCATTGATCTTGCAGGGGCAGATATACAAAATTTTTGCCTTGATACCAAACCTAACATTTTTTAATAACACTTCTTCTCTGTTCCCTCGGGGTAATTATTACCTGGCCATTTAGCTATTGGAAGAGCTATTGGAAGACAGATGGTAGCCTCCCGTCAAGTACAACCAGTGTGTTCTTTAACGTGCACAGGATATGGCTCTCCCACACACGGAGACACGGCTTAACGTCCCATCCGACGGACGGCGGCTTTTCCAAGCCCATCGGTGTCCCCTACTGACCGTGCACAGGGCAGGGGCTGACCGTGGGCATCTCAACGCTGACCCAGCTGGGACTCGAACCTGGAAAGGACTCACTGGACAGCTGTAGGAGACAGATGGTAACCTCCCGTCAAGGTCATCCAGCGTATTCCTTAATGTGCACAGGTTATGGCTCTCCTGCACATGGGCAACATAAATGTCACATCCGATGACGGCTTAAAGAATGGCTTAACGTCACATCTGATGGATGGCGGCCTTTCCAAGCCCATCGGTGCCCCCTACTGAACACTGGCCCAGCTGGGACTCGAACCTGGGAACTGCAGATTACGAGCCTGGCACGCTACCGACTGAGCCAACCTCGCCCCAAAAACAGTTTTTCTTTTTAATCTCATCCACCTGAAAACATTCCTGCCGATTCCTATGCAAACAATGGTGAGTAATTTGAAACAGAGTACCAAAGGCTTCAGCAGAATCACAAACCTCACAAGTAGACATGTCGTTTATCCGACAACCTCTTTATCCGGATAGTATCAACAACTGAAATTCAGCTATATTTATGAAAAGAAAGATGTTAGCATGATACCTATATTATATTCACTATTACTACTCACACCTATGCTATATTCCCATATATCACAATGACCTCACAAAAAGAAATGGGTGGAGATTGGCTCAGCCAGTACCACGCCAGCCTTGTAATCTACATTTCCCAGGTTCGAATCCCACCTGGCCCAGCATTGAGATTTATCTTAGCAAAACTCCCCGTCCTTGGAGAGTAGGGGACATCAATGGGTTTGGAAAGGCCGCCGTCCGTCGGATGGGACGTTAAGTCGTCGGGTGGGATGTCTCCGTGAGCGGAAGAACCATTCCCTGTGAACAAGCTGGATGTCCTTGACAGGAACATATGATCTGTCTCCCAACAGATGTTCCAGTGGGTCCCCTCCCCCAACCTTCTCTGAGCATTCGGGGTCCTTTTGACCTGACCATTTAGTAAATTGTTTGCATATAAGTGCTCAGAGGTAAAACATCCCAAACCTCTTCCTCCCAAATTTCTCTGAGACTTCGGGGTCCTTATGACCTGACCATTTAGCCCATTGTTTGCAAATAAGTGTCGCTCAGAGATAAAACATCACAAACTCCTTCCTCCCAAACTTCTCTGAGCCTTCGGGGTCCTTATCACCTGGCCATTTAGCCCATTGTTTGCCAATAAGTGTCGCTCAGAGGTAAAACATACCAAACCCCTTCCTCCAAAACTTCTCTGTGCCTTCGGGGTCCTTATGACCTGGCAATTTAGCCCATTGTTTGCAACTAAGTGTCGCTCAGAGGTAAAACATCACAAACCCCTTCCTCCAAAACTTCTCTGAGCCTTCAGGTTCCTTATGACCTAGCCATTTAGCCCATTGTTTGCCAATAAGTGTCGCTCAGAGGTAAAACATCCCAAACCCCTTCCTCCCAAACTTCTCTGAGCCTTTGGGTTCCTTATGACCTGGCCATTTAGCCCATTATTTGCAAATAAGCGTCGCTCAGAGGTAAAACATCCCAAACCCCTTCCTCCCAAACTTCTCTGTGTCTTCGGGTTCCTTATGACCTGGCCATTTAACCCATTATTTGCAAATAAGTGTCGCTCAGAGGAAAAACATCACAAACCTCTTCCTCCCAAACTTCTCTGAGCCTTCGGGGTCCTTATCACCTGGCCATTTAGCCCATTGTTTGCCAATAAGTGTCGCTCAGAGGTAAAACATACCAAACCCCTTCCTCCAAAACTTCTCTGTGCCTTCGGGGTCCTTATGACCTGGCCATTTAGCCCATTGTTTGCCAATAAGTGTCGCTCAGAGGTAAAACATCCCAAACCCCTTCCTCCCAAACTTCTCTGAGCCTTTGGGTTCCTTATGACCTGGCCATTTTGCCCATTATTTGCAAATAAGCGTCGCTCAGAGGTAAAACATCCCAAACCCCTTCCTCCCAAACTTCTCTGTGTCTTCGGGTTCCTTATGACCTGGCCATTTAACCCATTATTTGCAAATAAGCGTCGCTGAGAGGTAAAACATCCCAAACCCCTTCCTCCAAAACTTCTCTGTGCCTTCGGGGTCCTTATGACCTGGCAATTTAGCCCATTGTTTGCAACTAAGTGTCGCTCAGAGGTAAAATATCACAAACCCCTTCCTCCAAAACTTCTCTGAGCCTTCAGGTTCCTTATGACCTAGCCATTTAGCCCATTGTTTGCCAATAAGTGTCACTCAGAGGTAAAACATCCCAAACCCCTTCCTCCCAAACTTCTCTGAGCCTTTGGGTTCCTTATGACCTGGCCATTTAGCCCATTGTTTGCAAATAAGCGTCGCTCAGAGGTAAAACATCCCAAACCCCTTCCTCCCAAACTTCTCTGAGCCTTAGGGGTCCTTATGACCTAGCCATTTAGCCTATTGTTTGCAAATAAGTGTCGCTCAGAGGTAAAACATCCCAAACCCCACCCTCCCAAACTTCTCTGTGCCTTAGGGGTCCTTATGACCTGGCCATTTAGCCCATTGTTTGCAAATAAGCGTCGCTCAGAGGTGAAACATCCCAAACCCCTTCCTCCCAAACTTCTCTGAGTCTTAGGGGTCCTTATGACCTAGCCATTTAGCCCATTGTTTGCAAATAAGCGTCGCTCAGAGGTAAAACATCCCAAACCCCTTCCTCCCAAACTTCTCTGTGCCTTAGGGGTCCTTATGACCTAGCCATTTAGCCCATTGTTTGCAAATAAGCGTCGCTCAGAGGTAAAACATCCCAAACCCCTTCCTCCCAAACTTCTCTGTGCCTTAGGGGTCCTTATGACCTAGCCATTTAGCCCATTGTTTGCAAATAAGCGTCGCTCAGAGGTAAAACATCCCAAATCCCTTCCTCCCAAACTTCTCTGAGCCTTCGGGTTCCTTATGTCCTGGCCATTTAGCCCATTGTTTGCAAATAAGCTTCGCTCAGAGGTAAAACATCCCAAACACCTTCCTCCAAAACTTCTCTGTGCCTTAGGGGTCCTTATGACCTAGCCATTTAACCCATTGTTTGCAAATAAGCGTCGCTCAGAGGTAAAACATCCCAAATCCCTTCCTCCCAAACTTCTCTGAGCCTTCGGGTTCCTTATGTCCTGGCCATTTAGCCCACTGTTTGCAAATAAGCTTCGCTCAGAGGTAAAACATCCCAAACCCCTTCCTCCAAAACTTCTCTGTGCCTTCGGGGTCCTTATGACCTGGCCATTTAGCCCATTGTTTGCCAATAAGTGTCGCTCAGAGGTAAAACATCCCAAACCCCTTCCTCCCAAACTTCTCTGAGCCTTTGGGTTCCTTATGACCTGGCCATTTTGCCCATTATTTGCAAATAAGCGTCGCTCAGAGGTAAAACATCCCAAACCCCTTCCTCCCAAACTTCTCTGTGTCTTCGGGTTCCTTATGACCTGGCCATTTAACCCATTATTTGCAAATAAGCGTCGCTGAGAGGTAAAACATCCCAAACCCCTTCCTCCAAAACTTCTCTGTGCCTTCGGGGTCCTTATGACCTGGCAATTTAGCCCATTGTTTGCAACTAAGTGTCGCTCAGAGGTAAAATATCACAAACCCCTTCCTCCAAAACTTCTCTGAGCCTTCAGGTTCCTTATGACCTAGCCATTTAGCCCATTGTTTGCCAATAAGTGTCACTCAGAGGTAAAACATCCCAAACCCCTTCCTCCCAAACTTCTCTGAGCCTTTGGGTTCCTTATGACCTGGCCATTTAGCCCATTGTTTGCAAATAAGCGTCGCTCAGAGGTAAAACATCCCAAACCCCTTCCTCCCAAACTTCTCTGAGCCTTAGGGGTCCTTATGACCTAGCCATTTAGCCCATTGTTTGCAAATAAGCGTCGCTCAGAGGTAAAACATCCCAAACCACTTCCTCCCAAACTTCTCTGTGCTTTAGGGGTCCTTATGACCTAGCCATTTAGCCTATTGTTTGCAAATAAGTGTCGCTCAGAGGTAAAACATCCCAAACCCCACCCTCCCAAACTTCTCTGTGCCTTAGGGGTCCTTATGACCTGGCCATTTAGCCCATTGTTTGCAAATAAGCGTCGCTCAGAGGTGAAACATCCCAAACCCCTTCCTCCCAAACTTCTCTGAGTCTTAGGGGTCCTTATGACCTAGCCATTTAGCCCATTGTTTGCAAATAAGCGTCGCTCAGAGGTAAAACATCCCAAACCCCTTCCTCCCAAACTTCTCTGTGCCTTAGGGGTCCTTATGACCTAGCCATTTAGCCCATTGTTTGCAAATAAGCGTCGCTCAGAGGTAAAACATCCCAAACCCCTTCCTCCCAAACTTCTCTGTGCCTTAGGGGTCCTTATGACCTAGCCATTTAGCCCATTGTTTGCAAATAAGCGTCGCTCAGAGGTAAAACATCCCAAATCCCTTCCTCCCAAACTTCTCTGAGCCTTCGGGTTCCTTATGTCCTGGCCATTTAGCCCATTGTTTGCAAATAAGCTTCGCTCAGAGGTAAAACATCCCAAACACCTTCCTCCAAAACTTCTCTGTGCCTTAGGGGTCCTTATGACCTAGCCATTTAACCCATTGTTTGCAAATAAGCGTCGCTCAGAGGTAAAACATCCCAAATCCCTTCCTCCCAAACTTCTCTGAGCCTTCGGGTTCCTTATGTCCTGGCCATTTAGCCCACTGTTTGCAAATAAGCTTCGCTCAGAGGTAAAACATCCCAAACCCCTTCCTCCCAAACTTCTCTGTGCCTTATGGGTCCTTATGACCTGGCCATTTAGCCCATTGTTTCCAAATAAGCTTCGCTCAGAGGTAAAGCATCCCAAACCCCTTCCTCCCAAACTTCTCTGAGCCTTCTGGGTCCTTGTTACCTCGCCGTTTAACCAAGAAGCTGCCGCTTAGAAGTAGAACACCGACAACCTCCCACCAAATCAGATATCGGATCATCCCTCCCAATCCCATTCCTCCACCCATTCAGCCTTCGCGAGGGCCGATGACACCCAGACATCAACTCTGACTAAACCGCAAATCCCCCGTCGACTGCCACCGATGTGTGAGTCGCGCTCTGACCTTGGTAGTGACCTCAAGTGACGTAAAGGTTTCAAACGCGTGGCGCGTGACGCCATGTGGCGCCCGAGGACCTGCCCCCGGAGGTTCCCGTGAGAGTGGGGCGCTTAGCTCGAATCAAGAGCCATCTGATGCGTACCGAAAAGTGTCCACTCGAAGAGCAGCACCGGAGCTGAGAGTCGGGCTTACGCATTCTCAGATACACGACATAGACAATCTCGATAGTGATCGGGGCCAAAGAAGCTAATTGATCGCTTAGTCATGCCTGATGACTTGCACCATCCTTGACTCTCCTAACCTTTTATAGAAGACTTCCGAAAGTAATTACTTCACCTTCCGTTTCCCAGCAACGGGTAGGGCTTTTGTTGCCACAGGTAGCGGGAATTGTTGTTTTTTAAATGAAACCCCCCCTCGCCCCCCCGTACTTGTAGGACAATGGCTTCTGGGCTCTTTCAACTGCACATTCACGAACATCAAAAGCAATGCCCGTTGTCTTCGGGTGCTTTAAATGTTTGTTATTATGTCTGTCCGATTCGTCAGTTGCCATTTTATGAATGCCTAAATTGGCTTGATGGTTCGAGTGGCAATGTTTTTATGAAAGTAGGGAGCAAAGATGATTAACGGGGAGAGTTCAAAGGTTACAGATAAGGAAAGGGATGAGATTTAGATTCTTCAAAACGTTGGGTTGGGTTGTTTTACCTCTGAGCGGCACTTTTTTGCACACCATGGGCTAAATGGCCAAGTCACAAGGACCCCGAAGGCTCAGAGAAGGTTCGGGGAGGGGACCCGCTGGAACAGCTATTGGGAGACAGATGGTAGCCTCCCGTCAAGGCCATCCAGCGTGTTCTTTAACGTTGGGTTGTTTTACCTCTGAGCGACACTTTTTTGCACACCATGGGCTAAATGGCCAGGCCACAAGGACCCCGAAGGCTCAGAGAAGGTTGGGGGAGGGGACCCACTGGAACAGCTGTTGAAAGATAGATGGTAGCCTCCCGTCAAGGCCATCCAGTGTGTTCTTTAACGTTGGGTTGTTTTACCTCTGAGCGGCACTTTTTTGCACACCATGGGCTAAATGGCCAAGTCACATGGACCCCGAAGGCTCAGAGAAGGTTGGGGGAGAGGACCCGCTGGAACAGCTATTGGGAGACAGATGGTAGCCTCCCGTCAAGGCCATCCAGCGTGTTCTTTAACGTGCACAGGGTATGGCTCTCCAGCACACGGAACCACGGCTTAACGTCCCATCCGACGGACGGCTGACCCAGCTGGGACTCGAACCTGGGAAGTACAGATTACGAGTCTGACGCGTTATTGACTAAGCCACCCCCGCCCCTTTAAAACGTCATCTCCATCTTGTATTTAAAAAAGGCGTTAATGGTTAACTAATTTCGCGCAGTGTTCTCAGTTTAATTATTTCAGATATTCTCTTCCACTTAAAATTCAAATGGCTTTAGTAATATTTGAGTCAAATAGACAGTGACGAAGACCAAATACTTTTTCTTTTACCAGGTCACAAGGACCCCGAAGACTCAGACAAGGTTGGAGGAGGGGACTCACTGGAATATCTGTTACTACCGACTGTGCGCTGCCGACTGAGCCAAAGTGGCTCAGTCGGCAGCGCACCAGTCTAGAAATATGGGTTGGGTTGTTTTACCTCTGAGCGGCACTTTTTTGCACACATGGGGCTAAATGGCCAGGTCACATGGACCCCGAAGGCTCAGAGAAGGTTGGGGGAGGGGACCCACTGGAACAGCTGTTGGGAGACAGATGGTAGCCTCCCGTCAAGGCCATCCAGCGTGTTCTTTAACGTGCACAGGGTATGGCTCTCACGTACACGGAGCAAAGGCTTAACGTCCCATCCGACGGACGGCGGCCTTTCCAAGCCCATCGGAGTCCCCTACTGACCGTGGACAGGGCGGGGAATTTCGCGGAGATAAATCATAACGCTGACGCCGCTGGGACTCGAACCTGGGAACTACAGATTACGAGTGGTCAGCAGTAACTTCGGTCTTAGTAGGACATGTCCTAGTATGAGAATACTTGTAAAAGCTAGGAGTAGCTTCTACGAATTTCTCTGTCCTATATATCGCAAATAAAAAAAATGTAAGTAATTATTAATTGCCCCAACTCCGATGTGCTTTGAGGGGGGAGCCTCCTCCCACAGCTACGCCCCTGGTCCCATCCGGTCTGTCCCTCCCCTGTGCACGTTAAAGAATACACCGAATGGCCTTGACGGGAGTCTATCATCTGTCTCCCAACAGCTGTTCCAGTGGGTCTCCCTCCTTTAACCTTCTCTGAGTTTTCGCGTTCCTTGTGACCTGGCCATTTCGCCCGTTGTGTTAAAAAAAAAAGGTACCGCTCAGAGGTAAAACAATCCGATTCGAACAGACAGACAGAAAGAGAAAGACAAACTCTGAGAAATATGGAATAAATTACAGTTCTACTCCGTTATCAGATGCTCCGTATTTGCGTCGGTTTTGCCAGAGAGCCAATTACGTATTTCCGACGGTTTATAAAATGACGTCACCGTTGAGTCACGAGATGTCAGTTTTCTGAATCATCGGAGCGAGTCTTGTAGTCGGTGTTTTCTTTCCTGCGAGGGAAATTTCTCTATAATCTGATGAAAAAGAGGGAATTTCTATTCAAGAAAAAGATTTCCTAAAAGACCTGCATTTCCCTTGAATAAAATCTTTTATTACATATCGAACTGCGGAATTGGCCGTGACATTTCCAATGTTGGATTATATTTATTTAATATTCGCTTTAATCGTAATCGCAATCTTTTGTTTCTCTATCAGCTTACGTTTTTTTTGGGTTGGGTTGTTTTACCTCTGAGCGGCACTTTTTTTGCACACCATGGGCTAAATGGCCAGGTCACATGGACCCCGAAGGCTCAGAGAAGGTTGTGGGAGGGGACCCACTGAAACAGCTGTTTGGAGACAGATGGTAGCCTCCCGTCTAGGCCATCCAGCGTGTTCTTTAACGTTGGGTTGTTTTACCTCTGAGTGGCACTTTTTTGCACACCATGGGCTAAATGACCAGGTTACATGGACCCCGAAGGCTCACAGAAGGTTGGGGGAGGGGACCCACTAGAACAGCTGTTGGGAGACAGATGGTAGCCTCCCGTCAAAGCCATCCAGCGTGTTCTTTAACGTTGGGTTGTTTTACCTCTGAGCGGCACTTTTTTGCACACCATAGGCTAAATGGCCAGGTCGCATGGACCCCGAAGGCTCAGAGAAGGTTGGGGGAGGGGACCCACTAGAACAGCTGTTGGGAGACAGATGGTAGCCTCCCGTCAAAAACATCCAGCATGTTCTTTAACGTGCACAGGGTATGGCTCTCCCGCACACGGGGCCACGGCTTAACGTCCCATCCGTCGGACGGCGGTCTTTCCAAGCCCATCGGTGTCCCCTACTGACCGTGGGCAGGGCGGGGAATTTTGCGGAGATAAATCTCATCGATCGCCTGTAAGATTTATGAAGCGAACTCTTAGGACTACCTATTAAACGTAAACTAAATGATAATGCCGTTCCAGATTTAAAAAGAAACCTGTCACATAAAAAATTCAGTCTTGTTACGATGACCGTTTTTACTCTCACCAGACGATTGTTATCACGGGAAACAAAGAAATGATTGTTGGAATAAGAAACTGATCGCTCGAAAACTACGACAGTGTAGCCAATGAAAAAGTAGCATTATCTCAGGTGGCCTGATAATTTAAATACCTTGGCTTATACTGTACTGATTCGTGGGAATAAAAAGTTATGTCCGTGCGTCATAGTTTACGCATTAGAAAATTACAAGAGCAGTTTCAAATTGCTATTAAAAACTAAATAAACCAGAAGGGAAAATCTCTGATTTGCAAACACGATTAAGATCAAAGCAAAAGCAGTGGAATAAACATAAATAAAAATTGATGCAGCAGAATAAAAATTTCAGAATTAATCAAAACTGAAAAAAAAGCAACTTTTCATTGGATAACTCCAGGAAAAAAATTCCTTAGTAAATTGATAACTGCATTTACCCCAGGTCACATTAAATGTTTTTTGGGAAAGACAAAATTAAACCACTCCTCACGGCGGCGGAAAATTTTATTTTTATTATTTTCGTTATGATTATTAACATAGTTGGTAAAGAGATAAGTTGAAATAAAAATCTGGTGATTTAAGTCGATCGAATTTAATTTTAAGTGCAAGGTCAAAATTTTCCAGAACCATCTAATAGAAATTCTATAGTAATTCGAAATAAATTGCAAATGATGTCCGTCATATCAACGTATATTCAAAGGGTCATTTATTAGGTACAGTTCCACATTATATTAATAGTCACGCAGATATAAGTCTTATTAACTCCTTAAATAATATTTTTATGAAAATATAAAACTGAAAATAATTTTAGGAACATAATTAAAAAATAAATAAATACCCCCTCAAGCAGCTGCTTGCCACAGATGTCTGACAGGAACCTGTCAGTTTAGATGCCAAAGTAGAAGTTCTGAGAGGATGGCAGGACCTCAGCAGAAAACAACACGAACATCCATGCCTTACCCGGGGATCGAACCCAGGTCCCGTAGATCAGTAGCCAAGCGCGCTAACCACTCGGCCACGGGATGGCTGTTAAATAAATACCCCCTCAAGCAGCTGCTTGTCACAGAGGTCTGACAGGAGCCTGTCAGTTTATATGCCAGAGTAGTAGGTCTGAGAGGATGGGAGGACCTCAGCAGAAAAACAACACACACAACCATGCCTTACCCGGGACTCGAACCCAGGTCCCTTAGATCAGTAGCCAAGCGTACTAATCACTCGGCCATGTAATTAAATGTATTTAAATCTCGATTTCTAATAATATGCTTCAGTATTTCAATAGGTATGGAAATGTGAGTTATGGAAGATGAAACGCTTAGCATCACTTAGCATCACGTTGGAGGGGTAGAGATGAGACGATTTGACGATGATGATGACTCGAAGTGATGAAGAACAGAACAATTTGATAGAATGAAGAGCAATACGGAAAGTTGAAGAAGATGAGAATTATATCAAAAGGAAAAGATGAAAGGATTTGAAGAAGATAATGATGCGATTTGAAGAGATCAAGAAAATGATTTGGAAGATGAAGAAGGGTTGGGTTGTTTTACCTCTGAGCGGCACTTTTTTGCAAACACTGGGCTAAATGGCCAGGTCACAAGTACCCCGAAGGCTCAGAGAAGGTTGGGGGAGGGGACCCATTGGAACAGCTGTTGGGAGACAGATGGTAGCCTCCCGTCAAGGCCATCCAGCGTGTTCTTTAACGTACACAGTGTATGGCACTTTTTTGCACACCATATGCTAAATGGCCAGGTCACATGGACCCCGTAGGCTCAGAGAAGGTTGGGGGAGGGGACCCACTGGAACAGCTGTTGGGAGACAGATGGTAGCCTCCCGTCAAGGCCATCCAGCGTGTTCTTTAACGTGCACGGGGTATGGCTCTCCAGCACACGGAACCACGGCTTAACGTCCCATCCGACGGATGGCGGCCTTTCCAAGCCCATCGGTGTCCCCTACTGACCGTGGGCAGGGCGGGTGAGTTTTGCAGAGATAAATCTCAACGCTGACCCAGCTGGGACTCGAACCTCGGAACTGCAGATTACGAGCCTGGCGCGCTACCGACCGAGTCACCCCCGCCACCGAAGATGACGAAGAGAATGGTTTGAAAAAATGAAGAATAAAACAATTTAAATATGAAGAATAGAATAATTTGTTGAAGGGAGGAAAAAAGAAAACGACACGAAGAGATGAAAAGGAAGAGAATGATTCTAAGAGATGAAGAAGATGATTATTTCAAAGAGATGACGAAGAGGATGATTTCAAGAGATGAAGTCGTTGGAGGAACAATCAAGCAAAGAAGCAAAATGCGAACAAAGGCCAAGAGAACTAAAGCCCTTGTCTTCGTCCAATAACAACAGAACCGTTACCATAGAAACCACCTAGATTGGATTGGATTGTTTTACCTCTGAGCGGCACTTTTTTGCACACCATGGGCTAAATGGCCAGGTCGCATGGACCCCGAAGGCTCAGAGAAGGTTGGGGGAGGGGATCCACTGGAACAGCTGTTGGGAGACAGATGGTAGCCTCCCGTCAAGGCCATCCAGCTTGTTCTTTAAAGTGCACACGTTGGGTTGTTTTACCTCTGAGCGGCACTTTTTTGCACACCATGGGCTAAATGGCCAGGTCGCATGGACCCCGAAGGCTCAGAGAAGGTTGGGGGAGGGGACCCACTGGAACAGCTGTTGGGAGACAGATGGTAGCCTCCCGTCAAGGCCTTCCAGCGTGTTCTTTAAAGTGCACACGTTGGGTTGTTCTACCTCTGAGCGGCACTTTTTTGCACACCATGGGCTAAATGGCCAGGTCACATGGACCCCGAAGGCTCAGAGAAGGTTGGGGGAGGGGACCCACTGTAACAGCTGTTGGGAGACAGATGGTAGCCTCCCGTCAAGGCCATCCAGCGTGTTCTTTAAAGTGCACACGTTGGGTTGTTTTACCTCTGAGCGGCACTTTTTTGCACACCATGGGCTAAATGGCCAGGTCGCATGGACCCCGAAGGCTCAGAGAAGGTTGGGGGAGGGGATCCACTGGAACAGCTGTTGGGAGACAGATGGTAGCCTCCCGTCAAGGCCATCCAGCTTGTTCTTTAAAGTGCACACGTTGGGTTGTTTTACCTCTGAGCGGCACTTTTTTGCACACCATGGGCTAAATGGCCAGGTCGCATGGACCCCCAAGGCTCAGAGAAGGTTGGGGGAGGGGACCCACTGGAACAGCTGTTGGGAGACAGATGGTAGCCTTTCGTCAAGGCCATCCAGCGTGTTCTTTAAAGTGCACACGTTGGGTTGTTCTACCTCTGAGCGGCACTTTTTTGCACACCATGGGCTAAATGGCCAGGTCACATGGACCCCGAAGGCTCAGAGAAGGTTGGGGGAGGGGACCCACTGGAACAGCTGTTGGGAGACAGATGGTAGCCTCCCGTCAAGGCCATCCAGCGTGTTCTTTAAAGTGCACACGTTGGGTTGTTTTACCTCTGAGCGGCACTTTTTTGCACACCATGGGCTAAATGGCCAGGTCGCATGGACCCCGAAGGCTCAGAGAAGGTTGGGGGAGGGGACCCACTGGAACAGCTGTTGGGAGACAGATGGGAACCTCCCGTCAAGGCCATCCAGCGTGTTCTTTAACGTGCACAGGGTATGGCTCTCCCGCACACGGAGCCACGGCTTAACGTCCTATCCGACGGACGGCGGCCTTTTCAAGCTCATCGGTGTCCCCTACTGACCGTGGGCAGGGCGGGGAAATTTTGCGGAGATAAATCTCAACGCTGACCCAGCTGGGACTCGAACCTGGGAACTACAGATTACGAGCCTGGCGCGCTACCGACTGAGCCACCCCCGCCCCAGAAACCACCTAGAAGCACACAGCTCCTGTTGCATACATTTTTTCCGTGTCAGATCAATAAAGATTTCTGTATCTTTAATCAATAAAGATTTCTGTATCTTCATCAATAAAGATTTCTGTATCTGAGCCTCCACTGTTCTCCTAATTACCCTGCAACAACTGCCATCGCTAGCGCCATTACAGATATCGGTTAATGATGCTTTAACGCATGCCTCAATGACCGGCTCGAATTTCCAAGATTCACTTGATGGGGTAAGTAAAAAAAAAATGGAGGATCGACTTTCCGAGAGTGCTCCATCGCTCTATCTTTTCTGGGCGCGTCCTCTTCAGGTGCTTCGGCACATATCAGAGTAGATCATCGACTTTTGCCTTCAGTCCCGGTCATCACGATGGAGGAGCCTTGATGGTTTATATCAAGTGGGCGGGTCTCCCATTAAGGGACTGGGTGAGGCAACCGTTGCTATGGGAGTCGAATCACGTAGCGGAGTTGGAAGTATGGGCTTCAACCCCGGGTGCGATGGGAGGTGTAACGGGTGCAGTTCTCACTCGAGTTATATCCGGGTTAGCTTACAGTTAATGGTAGAGATGTGGTGCAGATATATAGTCTTAAACTCGGCACAAAAATCTGCTGCCCTGAAGAGCATTTCTGATTATTATGTACTATGGTATTTCATTACGATAAAAAATACTATTGGAATACTAGACTAGTTTGTTTCCTTTAAGCATTCACAGTCGATAAATCATTTTTTTTTTGGAGGGGGGGAGGGAAGGGAATGATTGCTTGGAGAAGGAAGAAAATTGACTCTTTTCTTTGAAATTATTCTCAACAAATTGTGTTGGGTTGTTTTACCTCTGAGAGGCACTTTTTTGCACACCATGGGCTAAATGGCCAGGTCATAAAGACCCCGAAGGCTCAGAGAAGTTTAAGAGGAAGGGGTTTGGTATATTTTACCTCTGAGCGACACTTATTTGCAAACAATGGACTAAATTGCCAGGTCATAAGGACCCCGAAGGCACAGAGAAGTTTGGGAGGAAGGGGTTTGGTATGTTTTACCTCTGAGCGACACTTATTTGCAAACAATGGGCTAAATGGCCAGGTAATAAGGACCCCGAAGGTTGAGAGAAATTTGGAAGGAAGGGGTTTGGTTTGTTTTACCTCTGAGGGACACTTATTTGCAAACAATGGGCTAAATGGCCAGGTAATAAGGACCCCGAAGGTTGAGAGAAATTTGGGAGGAAGGGGTTTGGTTTGTTTTACCTCTGAGGGACACTTATTTGCAAACAATGGGCTAAATGGCCAGGTCATAAGGACCCCGAAGGCTGAGAGAAGTTTGGGTTGGGTTGGGTTGTTTTACTTCTGAGCGGCACTTTTTTTGCACACCATGGGCTAAATGGCCAGGTCACAAGGATCCCGAAGGCTCAGAGAGGGTTGGGAGAGGAAACCAACTGGAACAGCTGTTGGGAGACAGATGGTAGCCTCCCGTCAAGGCCATCTAGCGTGTTCTTTAGCGTGCACAGGGTATGGCTCTCCCGAAACTGACAGGACAGAGCCTATGAAGGTAGATGTGCAAAAGATCAAAATAAGTAACGTGGGAATGCAAGGTACGAGCGTTTATTGCAGATTCATCAGTACATAGTAAGCCCACCTCAGGCATTTATACAAGCCTGTAGATGTCTCGGCATTCCATATCGATCAGATGGTAAGTGGTGTCCTGAGGTGAGGAGGTTCAACAGCATCCAATTGGGCACACAACTGTACCAGATTCGCCAACTGGCAAAGGCAGCAACCTACAAGGTCCCCCACATGCTCAATGAGCCACAAGTCTGAGGAGTATGGCAGCCATTGGGAAAAGGTTGGAGACTTTACTAGCCGTGTCATGTACTTCACTAGTTTAATGCTTTACTAGCCGTGTCATGTACTTCACTAGTTTAATGCTTTACTAGCCGTGTCATGTACTTCACTAGTTTAATGCTTTACAAGACGTGTTATGTGCTTCACTAATTTAATGCTTTACAAGACGTGTTATGTGCTTCACTAATTTAATAGTTTACAAGACGTGTTATGTGCTTCACTAATTTAATGCTTTACAAGACGTGTTATGTGCTAGCCGTGTCTGTGTCAGTAGTGAAGCCCCACTTGGGGCCACTTCCGGCCACACACCCTATGATGTCACAGCCCCGTCCACTTCCGGTCACGTGATATGATGGCACAAGCCACGCCCCCTTATTAATATTCATAAATAATAATGCATAATTAATCATCGGTTAATTATTAATTATGAAAATGAGGGGGCGTGGTTTGTGACGTCATGTCGCGTGACCGGAAGTGGGTGGGGCTGGTGACGTCATATGGGCGTGGCCGGAGGTGGCCCAAAGTGTGGCTCCACTACCGACACATGACACCCAACCGAGCCGTGGATAAATACCGTGTGGCCACGAGCTCGTATATCGTAGCACATGTTCGAACATTCCTTGGAGACACCAGCTGGACATATGCCCAATTGACACCGTCTGAAAGAGAACAAATTGTTGATATGCGAGAGCTCGGATTGAGCCTCCGAGTGACTGCCACACGCATGGGTTGCAAGGTGAGCACAGTGCAATGGTGTGTCCTATGCAACACCATGGAGTACCAGATGACACGAAGGAATGGTATGTACAGGACCAGCACGCTGCATCACAGGGCGTGAAGATCACATTCTCCCTAGGAGGGCTGTGTACAACCCTTTCTGTCTCCCAACACTTTCACTACAACTACTGGAGGTGGCTCAGTTGGTAGTGCCAGGCTCGTAATCTGTAGTTCCCAAGTTCGAGTCCCAGCTGGGTCAGCGTCGAGATTTATCTTTGCAAAATTCTCCGCTCTACCCATGGTCAGTAGGGGACACCGATGGGCATGGAAAGGCCGCCGTCCGTCGGATGGGACGTTAAGCCGTGGCCCTGTGTGCGGGAGAGCCATACCCTGTGCACGTTAAAGAACACGCTGGATGGCCTTGATGGGAGGATACCATCTGTCTTCCAACAGCTGTTCCAGTGGGTCCCCACCCCCAACCTTCTCTGAGCCTTCGGATTCCTTGTGACCTGGTCATTTAGCCCATGGTGCGCAAAAAAGTGCCGCTCTTAGGTAAAACAACCCAACCTAAGTCTTAATAAAAGGACTCAAAGTAGAAAGCCTCCTGGCGTATTTCGAACGGGCATAGAGGACCTTCGTTTACGTCCGAGGTGACGTCGCTGGTGGCAGAAGTTTTCGCCCTCCCATAATTCCGCAGTACTTGACAGAACAGTCCCAAATTTGGTGTGGTGGTTACACTTATGTCTTATACTTCGTAGGCTTCATAGATTGGGTTCCTACATGCGGTGGCTCGGGATTACACGCATAGCAAATGTCTGAAATATCTGGGGACGCTGCCGTCGTCTACCTTATGAATGGATTTTGGGTTGTTTTACCTAGAATTGCACTTTTTTTCCACTCAATGGGCTAAATTGTCAAGTTACAAGAACCCCAAAGGGTTAGAGGAGACTGGGAGAGGGGACCCACTGGAACAGTTTTTGGGAAACAGATGGTAGCTCAAGTCAAGGTCATGACTCTGTTCTTTATCGTTCACAGGGTCTGACTCTACCGCACAAGGGGCCATGGCTTAACGTCCCATCAGACGGACGGCGGTCTTTCCAAGCCCATCGGTGTCCCATGCTGACCGTGGGCGGGGAGTTTCATGGCGATAAATCTCAACACTGGCCCAGCTGGGAACTTCAGATTACGAACCTGGCGCGCTATTGACTGAGCCACCCCCTACCCCTGTGATTGACAGCAGATTTTCGAGCTCAACCTTTGGAGGAGGACCACATTTTTTGGTGTCGAAACTCTTACAGCGTATTAATTTAGAGTAAGATGAAGCTGTAGACCCCTAGTCAGAAACCGGCGGCTCTGAGCACTCTATGGGGCGGGGGTGGCTCAGTCGGTAGCGCGCCAGGCTCGTAATCTGTAGTTCCCAGGTTCGAGTCCCAGCTGGGTCAGCGTTGAGATTTTTCTCCGCAAAATTCCCCGCCCTGCCCACAGTCAGTAGGGGACACCGATGGGCTTGGATAGGCCGCCGTCCGTCGGATGGGACGTTCAGCCGTGGCCCCGTGTGCGGGTGAGCCATACCCTGTGTACGTTAAAGAATACGCTGGATGGCCTTGACGGGAGACTACCATCTGTCTCCCAACAGCTGTTCCAGTGGGTCCTCTCCCCCAACCTTCTCTGAGCCTTCGGGGTCCATGTGACCTGGCCATTTAGCCCATGGTGTGCAAAAAAATGCTGCTCAGAGGTAAAACAACCCAACCCAACCCTACAATCTTGGAGCAGATATCAAACAAAATAAGAGACACACAAACTATCTAAAATACACTACAGGAAAAAAAAAATGCAACACTTGTAAGAAGTTATGGAAATGTGATGAAATTTCTGAAAGCGGTAGTGTATGGAAATGCATGAAAATGATTAGGTTTGCAGGACGATCGAAACGATTGGACAGACGCGATCTGACGTCACTGGTGCAGAGCAGTCAAACACAGGCAAAGGCAACAAAAACTCTCTGGTTGACAAAACGTTGTGGAAATTGTTCTAAACAGCTAAAGATGCCCTTACGCAGACCTCGACAGCTGTTCCAACAGTTAACAGATTTTGAGTTGGGTTGTGTTGGGTTGTTTTACCTCTGAGCGGCACTTTTTTGCACACCATGGGCTAAATGGCCAGGTCACATGGACCCCGAAGGCTCAGAGAAGGTTGGGGGAGGGAACCCACTGGAACAGCTGTTGGGAGACAGATGGTAGCCTCCCGTCAAGGCCATCCAGCGTGTTCTTTAACGTGCACAGGGTATGGCTCTCCCGCACACGGGTCACGGCTTAATGTCCCATCCGACGGACGGCGGCCTTTCTAAGCCCATCGGTGTCCCCTACAGACCATGGGCAGGGCAGAGAATTTCCAAGCCCATCGGTGTCCCCTACTGACCGTGGGCAGGGCGGAGAATTTTGCGGAGATAAATCTCAACGCTGACCCAGCTGGGACTCGAACCTGGGAACTACAGATTACGAGCCTGGCGCGCTACCGACTGAGCCACCCCCGCTCCAACAGATTTTGATCGTGGGAGAATCATCGGCCTTAGAGAAGCGGTTTGTTGTACAGAGATGTGGCCAACCTTGTTGGCCGCAATCCCAGCACCATCGTACGTATATAGCGCCAGAGGGTTCAATCAAGAAGGATCCAGCACACGCCGACAAGTTTCAGGAAGACGACGAATGACCACGGAGCGACAGAACCGCCATTTGACCGCATTCCGTGACAGATTCGTGACTACAACGCAACTGCAAAGGGTATGGCAACAGGTAACGCATCGAATGCCTACCAAGCGGACGATAAACAACAGATTTTTACAGTTTTCATTGCGAGCCTATCGTCTGCTACTGCGTTTTGCCCCCTCAATATCTGAACACGAGCAAGCGTCTTCAGTGGTGTAGCCTCAGACAGAATTGGAAGGAACAAGAATGGAGTACCGTGATGTGTAATGACGAATCTCGTTTTTGTCTTGGTTAGCACGACGGTAAACGTGTTCGTCGCCATCTAGAGGAAAGGAACGCTACAAGTGTGTGCAACATAATCACACAGCTCCAGCTGTTGTTGTTGTTTTACCTCTGAGCGGCACTTTTTTGCACACCATGGGCTAAATGGCCAGGTCACATGGACTCCGAAGGCTCAGAGAAGGTTGGGGGAGGGGACCCACTGGAACAGCTGTTGGGAGACAGATGGTAGCCTCCCGTCAAGGCCATCCAGCGTGTTCTTTAACATTGGGTTGTTTTACCTCTGAGAGGCACTTTTTTGCACACCATGGGCTAAATGGCCAGGTCACATGGACCCCGAAGGCTCAGAGAAGGTTGGGGGAGAGGACCCACTGGAATAGCTGTTGGGAGACAGATGGTAGCCTCCCGTCAAGGCCATCCAGCGTGTTCTTTAACGTTGGGTTGTTTTACCTCTGAGCGGCACTTTTTTTGTACACCATGGGCTAAATTTCCAGGTCACATGGACCCCGAAGGCTCAGAGAAGGTTGGGGGAGGGGACTCACTGGAACAGCTGTTGGGAGACAGATGGTAGCCTCCCGTCAAGGCCATCCAGCGTGTTCTTTAACGTGCACAGGGTATGGCTCTCCCGCACACGGGGCCACGGCTTAACGTCCCATCCGACGGACGGCGGCCTTTCCAAGCCCATCGGTGTCCCCTACTGACCGTGGGCAAGGCGGGAAATTTTGCGGAGATATATCTCAACGCTGACCCAGCTGTGACTCGAACCTGGGAACTACAGGTTACGAGCCTGGCGCGCTACCGACTGAGCCACCCCCGCCCCACACACACAGCTCCAGCACTAGGTGCTGGAGCTGTGTGAGTATGGTGATTATGGTGCTGGTCTTGGTGTGGGGTGACATTAATCGGACATCTCGGTCAGAACCGGTCATCATAAGGGGATCTCTAACTGCCCAACGATATGTTACTAACATTTTGCAGCCAGTGACTGTCCTATGTCCCCACACAGCCCTTACTCTGCAGTATCTGCACGAGCAAAACGTTCAGGTACTACCATGGCCAGCAGACTCGCCGGACCTTTCACCTATTGAACACGTCTGGGACATGATGGGCCGACAGCTCCAACAAACACCCAAGAAGTGCGCCAACCACTGTCGCTGAAATGGAACAGCGACTTCGCGCTATTTGGCGTTCCATCCCTCAGGTGGACATTATAGAGCTGTACGATAGCCTTCCCCGCCGTGTTCATGAATGCATTGTTGCGCGGGGCAGTTCAACATCAAAATAAAATGGCATTAATCCTTCCAAGTGTTGCTGGGACGGGGATGGCTCAGTCGGTAGCGCGCCAGGCTCGTAATCTGCAGTTCCCAGGTTCAAGTGTCAACTGGGTCAACGTTGAGATTTATCTCCGCAAAACTCCCCGCCCTGCCCACGGTCAATAGGAGACACCGATAAGCTTGGAAAGGATGTCGTCCGTCGGATGGGACGTTAAGCCATGGCTCCGTGTGCGGGAGAGCCATACTCTGTGCACGCTAGAGAAAACGCTGGATAGCCTTGACGGGAGGCTACCATCTGTCTCCCAACAGCTGTTAAAGTGGATTCCCTCCCCCAACCTATGAGCTTTTCGGGGTCCTTGTGACCTGGCCATTTAATCCATGGTGTGAAAAAAAGTGCGCTCAGAGGTAAACCAACCCAACCCGTGTGTGAGATAGCCATATCCTGTGCAGGATGGTCATGAGGGGAGGCTACCATCTGTCTCCCAATAGCTCTTCCAGTGGATCTCCTCCCCCAACCTTCTCTGAGCTTTTGGGGATCCTTGTGACCTGGCCATATAATCCATGGTGTGCAAAAAAGTGCCGCTCAGAGGTAAACCAACCCAATCCGTGGGCGAGATAGCCATACCCTGTGCACGTTAGAGAACACACTGGATGGTCATGAGGGGAGGCTACCATCTGTCTCTCAATAGCTCTTCCAGTGGGTCTCCTCCCCCAACCTTCTCTGAGCTTTTGGGGTCCTTGTGACCTGGCCATTTAATCCATGGTGTGCAAAAAAGTGCCGCTCAGAGGTAAAACAACCCAACGTGTGGACGTTAAAGAACACGCTGGATTGCCTTGACGGGAGGCTACCATCTGTCTCCTAACAGCTGTTTCAGTAGGTTCCCTCCCCCAACCTTCTCTGAGCCTTCTGGGTCCTTGTGACCTGGCCATTTTGCCCATGGTGTGCAAAAAAGTGCCGCTCAGTGGTGAAACAACCCAACCCTAACACCTGTCCAGTGAGTAACCTTCTGCAACCTTCTATGACCCCTTCGGACTCTTCTATCCCCCTAACCATTTAATACATCTTGTGCAAAAAAAAATAGTCATAACTAAAACAACCCATTGACCAAACTGTCTGCATGCTTTTCGTAATCCATGGTGCGTATGGCGAAATAATCAGCAAACAAAATCAATCCTAATTACTAAGAGAAACAAAAATATAAACCGATAAGAATTTCGTTTCTTTCGCCCTTTTAAAGGAGACCCAACTGCAAGTGACCTTTGAGCATTTCCCGTGTAGGTTTCACGCCTCGTCGTCAGGTTCAATCCCGATGGAGGTGATCAGGTGACGATGGCATTGAAAGATTTCCATCGCGTGTGTTGAAGCAATGCCAATACTCGACCCACACGGAAGGAGGTTTTCAAACGATGAGTGTTATTAAAGTATCCAATTTCATACTCTGATAAGTCACTTAATTATGGGCGGGTTCGGATGCTTTACCTCTGAGGGACACTTTTTTTTTTAGAAAAATTGAATGAAAGGTGAGATCACAAAGACCCCGAGGGCTCAGAGAAGGTTGTGGGAGGGGACCCACTGGAACAGCTGTTGGGAGACAGATGGTAGCCTCCCGTCAAGGCCATCCAGTGTGTTCTTTAACGTTGGGTTGTTTTACCTCTGAGCGGCACTTTTTTGCACACCATGGGCTAAATGGCCAGGTCACATGGACCCCGAAGGTTCAGAGAAGGTTGGGGGAGGGGACCCACTGGAACAGCTGTTGGGAGACAGATGGTAGCCTCCCGTCAAGGCCATCCAGTGTGTTCTTTAACGTTGGGTTGTTTTACCTCTGAGCGGCACTGTTTTGCACACCATGGGCTAAATGGCCAGGTCACATGGACCCCGAAGGTTCAGAGAAGGTTGGGGGAGGGGACCCACTGGAACAGCTGTTGGGAGACAGATGGTAAGCTCTCGTCAATGTGATTAAGCGTGTTATTTAACGTGCACAGAGTATGGCTCTCCCGCACACGAGTTGGTTGGTTGGTTGTTTTACCTCTGGGCGGCACTTTTTGCACACCATGGGCTAAATGGCCAGGTCACATGGACCCCGAAGGCTCAGAGAACGTTGGGGGAGGGGACCCACTGGAACAGCTGTTGGGAGACAGATGGTAGTCTCCCGTCAAAGCCATCCAATGTGTTCTTTAAAGTGCACAGGGTATGGCTCTCCCGCACACGGAGCCACGGCTTAACGTCCCATCCGATGGACGGCGGCATTTACAAGCCCATTATTATCACCTACTGACCGTGGGCATGGCGGGGAATTTGGTGGACATAAATCTCAACGGTGACCCAACTCGGAATCGAAACTGGGAACTACAGATTACGAGCCTGGCGTGCGACCGACTGAGCCACCCACCCCCTGAACACGGGACCACGGCTTTATGTTCGATCTGACGGATGGTGGCATTGATAAGCCCATCGATGTTCCCTACTGACCGAGGGAAAGGTGAGGGTTTACCAGAGATATATATCAACTGTGGCACAAGTGGGACTCGAGCCTCGAATCTGGAAACTACAGATTACGAGCCTGGCGCGCTACCGACTGAGCCACCCACCCCTGCACACGGGACCACGGCTTTATGTTCCATCTCACGGATGGTGGCATTGATAAGCCCATCGATGTTCCCTACTGACCGACGGAAAGGTGAAGGTTTACCAGAGATATATATCAACTGTGGCACAAGTGGGACTCGAACCTCGAATCTAGAAACTACAGATTACAAGCCTGGGGCGTCCCCCCCCCCCCCAGTTGTAGTAGAGACAAACCATAAAGACGAGATCTCGATTTTCAGAACCCAAGGAATCCTTTTTTGGCAGCAAAGGGAATGCGGAAGGTAGGTATTAATAAAAATCGCAACGTCGATGAATTTTTTAGAAAAAGACCCTTTAATGGGTAAGGGAAAAAGGCCCAGAATATCTGTCGAGGTACTCGCGAAACACTTAAAGGGATGAGGATTGGCTCGACGGGTAGCGCGCCAGGCTCCTAATCTGCAGTTACCAGGTTCGAGTCCCAGTTGGGTCAGCGTTGAGATTTACCTCCGCAAAACTCCCCGTCCTGCCCACGGGCAGTAGGGGACACCGAAGTGCTTGGAAAGGCCGCCGTCTGTCGTCGGATGGGACGTTAAGCCGTGGCCATGTGTGCGGGATAGTCATACCCTGTGCACGTAAAAGAACACGCTGGGTGGTCTTGATGGGAGGCTACCATCTGTCTCCCAATAGCTGTTCCAGTGGGTCCCCTCCCCCAACCTTCTCTGAGTCTTCGGGGTCCTTGTGACCTGGCTATTTAGCCTATGGTATACAAAAAAGTGACGCTCAGAGGTAAAACAGTCCAAAGTGTGCACGTAAAAGAACACGCTGGATGGTTTTGACGGGAGGCTACCATCTGTCTCCCAATAGCTGTTCCAGTGGGTCCCCTCCCCCAACCTTCTATGAGTCTTCAAGGCCCTTGTGACCTGGCCATTTAGCCTATGGTATATAAAAAAGTGACGCTCAGAGGTAAAACAACTCGCATATGGAAGAAATGACGCCCTCTACACAGAATAAAATTGCAATGTTGATCTACTTCAAAACAAAACTACTTTTACCATCATATACAGAGAGTTTTCAATCTTCTCCACGCGCTCACCAAAGCAAACCCTTCTTTTTATTTTGCATATATTAACAACCTCTGTGTTGTACTCTCATCCTTTTTAAATCAACGATCATGACAACTAAGCAACAGGCCACATCAGCTCCAGTGCCTTATCACTCAAATAATTTTGCCACCTCAGCTTCTTTTTATCCAGAAGTGTACCGTTTGTTTGGAGAAAAGCCAGTTTTAAACGGTCCCATTCTTTCTCAACTTCAGTAATAAGCAAACTATGACGACATAATGACTAATAATATTCGCCACAGACAATATGCTATCCTTCCAGTATTGAAAATAAAAATATTTTTTCTACTCAGTTCTCAATTTTGGAGTCAAAAATGAAAGCTAAATTTTCTTGGAAATTTGTTTTACCTCTGAGCGGCCCTTTTTTCACATAATGGGTTAAATGACTACGTCACAAGGACTGTGAGAAGGTTGGAAGGATAGGACCCACTGGACAGCTGTTATGGTAGTCTCCCTTCAAAGGCGTGCACAGGGTATGGCTCTCCCAAACACGGGGCACGGCTTAACGTCCTATCCGATGACCTTTACAGGTCCATTGGTGTCCCTTACTGACCCTGGTTGGATTGTTTTACCTCTGAGTGGCACTTTTTTGCACACCATGGGCTAAAAAGCCAGGTCACATGGACCCCGAAGACTCAGAGAAGGTTGGGGGAAGGGACCCACTGGAACAGCTGTTGGGAGAGATGGTAGCCTCCCGTCAAGGCCATCCAACGTGTTCTTTAACGTGCACGGGGTATAGCTTTCTTCCGTATACGGGGCCACGGCTTAACGTCCCATCCGACGGACGGCGGCCTTTCCAAGTCCATCGGTGTCCCCTACTGACTGTGGACAGGGCGGGGAACTTTGCGGTGATAAATCTCAACGCTGCCCCAGCTGGGACTCGAACCTGGGAACTACAGATTACGAGCCTGGTGCGCTACCGACTGAGCCACCCCTGCCCTTCTTTTTTTTACGAGTCTTTAAAACATTTCGTGGAAAATGCGTAAGTATCATAATTTTTACCTCTTTTACCCTTATTAGCCGTCTCGTGGTCGAGTGGTTAGCACGCTTGGCTACTGATCTACGGGACTTGGGTTCGAGCCCCGGGTAAGGCATGGATGTATGTGTCGTTTTTCTGCTGAGATCCTGCCATCCTCTCAGACCTTCTACTATGGCATATAAACTGCCAGACCTCTGTGGCAAGCAGCTGCTTGAGAGGGTATATATTTTTATTTATTTACCCTTATTAGCATTATGGAAGGGTGGATAGCTCCCTCGCCCCCCTATATCCGGCGCCAGTTGTGATGGGGTACGTGAAGAATAAAAGGTTGAGAACCACTGATATATATATGTTTTATTTTATTCCCATTGTTATAATATAACCATAGTTTTATCTATCGATACAAGGGGTACACCAGTTAAAGACAGATTTCCAGGGGGTACGTGAAGCATAAAAGTTTGAGAACCATTGATATATATGTTTTTTTTTATTCCCATTGTTATACTATAACTATAGTTTTATCTATCTATACAAGGGGTACGCCAGTTGCATACACATTTCCAGGGGGTACGTGAAGCATAAAAGGTTGAGAACCACTGATATATATGTTTTATTTTATTCCCATTGTTATACTATAACTATAGATTTATCTATCTATACAAGGGGTACGCCAGTTACATACACATTTCCAGGGGGTACGTGAAGCATAAAAGGTTGAGAACCACTGATATATATGTTTTATTTTATTCCCATTGTTATACTATAACTATAGATTTATCTATCTATACAAGGGGTACGCCAGTTGCATACACATTTCCAGGGGGTACGTGAAGCATAAAAGGTTGAGAACCACTGATATATATGTTTTATTTTATTCCAATTGTTATACTATAACTATAGATTTATCTATCTATACAAGGGGTACGCCAGTTACATACACATTTCCAGGGGGTACGTGAAGCATAAAAGGTTGAGAACCATTGATATATATGTTTTATTTTATTCCCATTGTTATACTATAACTATAGTTTTATCAATCTATACAAGGGGTACGCCAGTTACATACACATTTCCAGGGGGTACGTGAAGCATAAAAGGTTGAGAACCATTGATATATATGTTTTATTTTATTCCCATTGTTATACTATAACTATAGTTTTATCAATCTATACAAGGGGTACGCCAGTTACATACACATTTCCAGGGGGTACGTGAAGCATAAAAGGTTGAGAACCACTGATATATATGTTTTATTTTTTTCCCATTGTTATACTATAACTATAGATTTATCTATCTGTACAAGGGGTACGTCAGTTACATACACATTTCCAGGGGGTACGTGAAGCATTAAAGGTTGAGAACCACTGATATATATGTTTTATTTTATTCCCATTCTTATACTATAACTATAGTTTTATCCATCTATACAAGGGGTACGCCAGTTACATACACATTTCCAGGGAGTACGTGAAGCATAAAAGGTTCAGAACTACTGATATATATATGTTTTATTTTTTTCCCATTGTTATACTATAACTATAGATTTATCTATCTGTACAAGGGGTACGTCAGTTACATACACATTTCCAGGGGGTACGTGAAGAATAAAAGGTTGAGAACCACTGGTCTAGGTAATATTGTCTACAATACGTCATGCATGATTCTTGATGGTTTCCCAAACGATCATAACAGTTCAGAAAGAAACCGACATCATATCTGTTGCCACTTTTCAAGAACAAAATAATAGCGACTTGAATTATCCTCTCTGTCGTCGTCAGCTGTCCTTCTCACCAAAACGTAATGAAATGACCTTACCTCTCCTCTCCTTTTCCAATGACCCTCATTACGCAACATGGCGTCTTTCTCACGAGATCCGCAGACGATCTTCACAGCTCTGGGTAATGAGCGAGCGTCAAATCGTCACACACCGCTGCTCGTGCTCATTGTCGGCCGAGTCCTGAATGACTCTCGGACTCATTGTTGCCATACGATGTAGCGTAATTTTACGGTCTCGCCGCCGCGTGTAACTCGCTCCGTGCGCGATTAATAATAACACCGATGACAACTCGCCAATAAAGGTTCAACGGGTGGGAAGTAACTTAATTATCCTGTCACTTATTACTGTCGAAAATCGTGATATAATGTATTTGCCTGTTCTTTCTCTTCTGCTTGAAGCGTGTACGATCAGTTGCGGGTTGGCACTTTTTTGCGGCACTTTTTTGCACACCATGGGCTAAATGGCCAGGTCACATGGACCCCGAAGGCTCAGAGAAGGTTGAGGGAGGGGACCCACTGGAACAGCTGTTGGGAGACAGATGGTAGCCTCCCGTCAAGGCCATCCAGCGTGTTCTTTAACGTTGGGTTGTTTGACCTCTGAGCGGCACTTTTTTGCACACCATGGGCTAAATGGCCAGGTCACATGGACCCCGAAGGCTCAGAGAAGGTTGGGGGAGGGGACCCACTGGAACAGCTGTTGGGAGACAGATGGTAGCCTCCCGTCAAGGCCATCCAGCGTGTTCTTTAACGTTGAGTTGTTTTACCTCTGAGCGGCACTTTTTTGCACACCATGGGCTAAATGGCCAGGTCACATGGACCCCGAAGGCTCAGAGAAGGTTGGGGGAGGGGACCCACTGGAACAGCTGTTGGGAGACAGATGGTAGCCTCCCGTCAAGGCCATCCAGCGTGTTCTTTAACGTTGAGTTGTTTTACCTCTGAGCGGCACTTTTTGCACACCATGGGCTAAATGGCCAGGTCACATGGACTCCGAAGGCTCAGAGAAGGTTGGGGGAGGGGACCCAATGGAACAGCTGTTGGGAGACAGATGGTAGCCTCCCGTCAAGGCCATCCAGCGTGTTCTTTAACGTTGGGTTGTTTTACCTCTGAGCTGCACTTTTTTGCACACCATGGGCTAAATGGCCAGGTCACATGGACCCCGATGGCTCAGAGAAGGTTGGGGGAGGGGACCCACTGGAACAGCTGTTGGGAGACAGATGGTAGCCTCCCGTCAAGGCCATCCAGCGTGTTCTTTAACGTTGGGTTGTTTTACCTCTGAGCGGCACTTTTTTGCACACCATGAGCTAAATGGCCAGGTCACATGGACCCCGAAGGCTCAGAGAAGGTTGGTGGAGGGCACCCGCTGGAATAGCTGTTGGGAGACAGATGGTAGCCTCCCATCAAGGCCATCCAGCGTGTTCTTTAACGTGCGCAGGGTATGGCTGTCCCGCACACGGGGCCACTGCTTAACGTCCCATCCGACGGACGGAGGCCTTTCCAAGCCCATCGGTGTCCCCTATTGACTGTGGGCAGGGCGGGGAATTTTGCGGAGATAAATCTCAACGCTGACCCAGCTGGGACTCGAACCTGGGAACTACAGATTACGAGCCTGGCGCGCTACCGACTGTGCCACCCCCGCCCCTACTGAATTTGGATAACGTCTCCTATCCCTAATTCAATGGCACTTCAGTGTACTAGGACTGGTATACAACAATGACTGTATAAAGTTGAGATGAATAGTATTTGCACAATAGATGAATTTCAATAAAAAAGAATAATTTGTGATAGTAAATTTCAAATGCGTAAGTCCTGCCCTGTTCCCTCCTAAAACCCTTGCATTTAACCCAATCCTACCCAAGAACCCTAAAATTTAACCTCCCCTCCACACCATACCCACAGACCTAAATCCTTATATTTAATTTAATCGCGTCCAATGAACTACTTACAATCGCTCAAAAAAATATCCGAATACCCATGTTTGATTGCAGAATTCAGAAAAAATATCTGGCAACGATTTTTGTTTTAAAATTAGTGATCTGGCAACCTTCGTGTCATGTGACAAGAAGGTTGCCAGATCACTAATTTCTAAAAAAAATCGTTGCCAGATATTTTTTCTGAATTCTGCAATCAAACATGGGTGTTCGGATATTTTTTTGAGCTACTGTACATTTTACCTCACGTTTTCCCTGAAACCATTACACTTAATCTCCCACCGCTATCACTCAGAACCAGTGGCGGTCATGAGGAGGGGGTCAGGGGGTCATGACCTCCCGCAAGTGCTTTTTTTTTTCAGTCATTTTTCATTTCTATAGGAATTGGGGTGCAAGGTTTGGTCGCCATTTTCCTTTTCAGAAAGGAAAACACCAAATACCCTCAGTGATTAAATGACAAGCTATTAAAAAGGATCTCGATTACTAAATAATACACACATAGCAAAGTTAAAAGTCTCATAGCAAAGTCCCAGCTGGGTCAGCGTTGAGATTTATCTCCGCAAAATTCCCCGCCCTGCCCACGTTCAGTAGAGGACACCGATGGGCTTGGAAAGGCCATCGTCCGTCGGATGGGACGTTAAGCCGTGGCCCCGTGTGCGGGAGAGAGCCATACCCTGTGCACGTTAAAAAACACGCTGGATGGCCTTGACGGGGGCTACCATCTGCCTCCCAACAGCTGTTCCAGTGGGTCCCCTCCCCCAACCTTCTCTGAGCCTTCGGTGTCCTTGTGACCTGGCCATTTAGCCCATGGTGTGCAAAAAAGTGCCGCTCAGAGGTAAAACAACCCAACCCAACTCATAGCAAAGTTAAAAGTCTCATTTCTGGACTGCATAATACTTCTTATGTCCCTAAATGACCCCCTACAGATTTGAGATATTCTAACCTCACCTCTCCACCGAAACCTCATACTTCGTCTCCCCCCCCCCTCCACTTCTGAGACCCTTATATTTAACCTCACCTCTATCCTCATCAAAACACTTCCATTTTACATCACCATCCCCCACCAAAAACCTCTTACATTTAACCTCACCTCTCCCGCAAAACCTTTACATTTAACCTAACCTCTATTTTTTTTTCTCTCTCTCTCTCTAACACCCTTACATTTAACCGCATCTCTACTTCCCTCGAAACCCTTAAATTTAACCTCACATCCCCAAAAAAACCTTACACTTATTCTAACCTCCTCCTCCACCCTCCAAAAAAATACATTTAATTTCACCTTATTCCCTGAAACCCTTACAGAAACCCTTACATTTAACCTTACGTCCCCTCAAAAAACCTTACACTTATTCTCATCTCCTCCTCTACTTCCACAAAAAATTATATTTAATTTCATCTTATTCCCTGAAACCCTTACATGTAACCTCATCTCTTCCCTCGAAACTTTTACATTTAACCTCACGTCCCCCCAAAAAAACTTTACACTTATTTTCACCTCATCCTCCACCCTCCAAAAAATTTCATTTAATTTCACCTAATTCCCTGAAACCCTTACATGTAACCTCATCTCTTCCCTCGAAACTTTTACATTTAACCTCACGTCCCCCCAAAAAAAATTTACACTTATTTTCACCTCATCCTCCACCCTCCAAAAAATTTCATTTAATTTCACCTAATTCCCTGAAACCCTTACATGTAACCTCATCTCTTCCCTCGAAACTTTTACATTTAACCTCACGTCCCCCCAAAAAACTTTACACTTATTTTCACCTCATCCTCCACCCTCCAAAAAATTACATTTAATTTCACCTAATTCCCTGAAACCCTTACATTTAACCTCATCTCTTCCCTCGAAACTCTTACATTTAACCTCACGTCCCTCCAAAAAAAACCTTACACTTATTTTCACCTCATCCTCCACCCTCCAAAAAATTACATTTAATTTCACCTTATTCCCTGAAACTCTTACATTTAACCTCATCTCTTCCCTCAAAACTCTTACATTTAACCTCACCTCCCCCAAAAAACAAAAAACTTACACTTATTCTCACCTCCTCCTCCATCCACCAAAAAATTACATTTAATTTCACCTTATTTCCTGAAACCCTGACATTTAACCTCACGTCCTCCCAAAAAACTTACACTTATTCTACCCCCCCCCCCCCCAAAAAAAAAAAAAAAAACGCATTTAATTTCTCCACAATTCCCTAAAACTCTTATATTTAACCTCAGGTCACACCCAAAACACTTACGTTAAAATTCCCTCGAAACACTCACATTTAACCTCACTACCTGAAAACTTTATAATTAACCTCATCCATTCCCCCAAAACCCTTACTTTACCCTCATCTCACCTACCCCCCCCCCCCCAAAAAAAAAAAAAACCTTTAACACATCTCTACTCCCAAAACCATTACGTTTAGCTCCACGTCTCTCCCCTCGAAACCGTTACATTTAAACTCGCCCTTCCCCCCGAAACCGTTACATTTAACCTCATCTCCCCCCCCCCTCCAAAGCCTTTACATTTTTCCTCACCACTTTCCCTCAAACCCCTTACATTTAGCTTTGCCTCTCCCACAGAAACTTCCCAGATTCGAATCCCAGCTGAACCACCAACATTGAGATTTATCTCTGCAAGATTCCCGCCGTGCCTTTAGTCAGTAGGCGACATCAATTGGCTTGGAAAGGCTGGCTTCCATCAGATGGAGCGGAAAGCCGTGGCTCTGTGTACGAGAGAGCCATACCCTGTGCACTTTAAAGAACACGCTGAATGGTGTACACAGGAGGCTACCATCTGTCTCAAGCTGTCCAGTGGGTCCCCTCTCCCCCCAACCTTCTCTGAGCCTTCGGGGTCCTTGTGACCTGGCCATTTAGCCCATGGTGTGCAAAAAAGTGCCGCTCACAGATAAAAAAAAACCCAACCAACTCTAAGCCCCCGCGATCTTTTTGCCATTGAGTGCATAAAAGTAATCCTCACAGGTAAAAAAAACTCAACCCAAAAGTTAACAGAGAAGTTCTACGCATTCCTACTGGTGAACTAGAGGCGGGGGTGGCTCAGTCGGTAGCGCGCCAGGCTCGTAATCTGTAGTTCCCAGGTTCGAGTCCCAGCTGGGCCAGCGTTGAGATTTATCTCCGCAAAATTCCCCACCCTGCCCACGGTCAGTAGGGGACACCGATGGGCTTGGAAAGGCCGTCGTCCGTCGGATGGGACGTTAAGCCGTGGCCCCGTGTGTGGGAGAGCCACACCCTGTGCACTTTAAAGAAAACGCTGGATGGCCTTGACGGGAGGCTACCATCTGTCTCCCAACAGCTGTTCCAGTGGGTCCCCTCCCCCAACCTTCTCTGAGCCTTCGGGGTCGATGTGACCTGGCCATTTAGCCCATGGTGTGCAAAAAAAAGTGCCGCTCAGAGGTAAAACAACCCAACCCAACAACTGGTGAACTACCTTCAGTGCCGGTGAAACAATCGAATAAATCCCAAATCAGAACATAATAACACACTTTTCTCGGTATGAGACCACAAACAAGAGCCACTTGCAGACACCAACCACACATACACACCCTCGACTCACAACGCACGCAACTATCTCGAATAAACACAGCACTAACGACTGCAATGCGCAGCGGAGAAGTCAGTTAATGGTGATTGCAACCCCGAAAATCGCAGACAAAGCTACTTCCTGGCTATTGTCAACGGCCACACCAGCAGGCAACGCAAAGATTACGCATTTCCGGTGGAACAGCCCACAGACAACGGACACACCGTCACAGCATTAGCAACGAAACGTACAAAAATCCGATCTTTAACCATTGTGAAAATAAGTGTGTGAGTTATCATTAGGCATAATTAGCTTCAAACACTATGGTTGATTACAGAATTCGAAATAAATATCTGGCAACGTTTTTTTTTTAGAAATTAGTGATCTGGCAACCTTCATGTCACGTGACATGGTTGATTACAGAATTCAAAATAAATATCTGGCAACGTTTTTTTTTAGAAATTAGTGATCTCGCAACCTTCGTGTCACACGAAGGTTGCCTGCTCACTAATTTCTAAAAAAATCGTTGTCAAATATTTATTCTGAATTCTGTCATCAACCACAGTGTTCGGATACTTTTTTCAGCGACTGTAGGTGGTCATATTATTTTGATACTAGATCGTGTGGGCTCACTCACGGAAATATTGAGCGTGTGCAGTTACCATTCACAGCAAACTGGAGCGTGTGCAGTAACTGCACACACTCCAGTTTGCTGTGAACGGTAACTGGAGCGTGTACAGTTGCTGTACACGCTCCAGATATTTTTCCTGAATTCTGTAATCACGTGACACGAAGGTTGCCAGATCACTAATTTCTAAAAAAGTCGTTGTCAGATATTTTTTCTGAATTCTGTAATCAACCAGAGTGTTCAGATACTTTTTTGAGCGACTGTACACTTTCGTCTTTTGAAACGAAATCTTTTCTACTCAAACAAATGATAATATGGAAGCCCAGTTCTAGGGGGCGGGGTAGCTCAGTCGGTTGTGCACCAGGCTCGTAATCGGTAGTTCCCAGGTTCGAGTCCCAGCTTGGTCAGCGTTGAGATTTATCTCCGCAAAATTCCCCACCCTGCCCACGGTCAGTAGGGGACACCGCTGGGCTTGGAAAGGCCGTCGTCCGTCGGATGGGACGTTAAGCCGCGGCCCCGTGTGCGGAAGAGCCATACCCTGTGCACGTTAAAGAACACGCTGGATGGCCTTGACGGGAGGCTACCATCTGTCTCCAAACAACTGTTCCAGTGGGTCCCCTCCCCCAACCTTCTCTGAGCCTTCAGGGTCCATGTGACCTGGCCATTTAACCCATGGTGTGCAAAAAAGTGCCGCTCAGAGGTAAAACAACCACCCGTGTGCGAGAGAGCCATACCCTGTTCACGTTAAAGAACACGCTGGATGGCCTTGACGGGAGGCTACCATCTGTCTCCCAACAACTGTTCCAGTGGGTCCCCTCCCCCAACCTTCTCTGAGCCTTCGGGGTCCATGTGACCTGGCCATTTAGCCCATGGTGTGCAAAAAAGTGCCGCTCAGAGGTAAAACAACCCAACCCAGAGCCCAGTTCTAGAAAAAAAACTAGAAGGGTGCATATCGCCTCTGGCGCATATGAGAATCTCGTTTTCAAAGAGAAAGAAGTTTTTCCTTTTCCTACTCTTTCATTCCTTAAGAAAAAATGCAAATAGTGTTTTATTAGCAATTATACAACATAAAAGTATTCGTCTTTTAATTCTTCAATCTAAAAAGTTGCATTTCCTATATAACTTTGAGAAAAGTGGGTAGATTATTTCTGTCAGTGGAATATCTCTTAGAAACTACCACTGGTTTTCCTAATTTCGATTCTATACATGTTATTTGTAAAATTTTTCGTTTCATCGTATCAGTTGGGTTGTTTTACCTCTGAGCGGCACTTTTTTGCACACCATGGGCTAAATGGCCAGGTGACATGGACCCCGAAGGCTCAGAGAAGGTTTGGGGGGGGACCCACTGGAACAGCTGTTGGGAGACAGATGGTAGCCTCCCGTCAAGCCATCCAGCGTGTTCTTTAACGATGTTTTTTACCTCTGAGCGGCACTTTTTTGCACACCATGGGCTAAATGGCCAGGTGACATGGACCCCGAAGGCTTAGAGAAGGTTGGGGGAGGGGACCCATTGGAACAGCTGTTGGAAGACAGATGGTAGCCTCCCGTCAAGGCCATCCAGCATGTTCTTTAACGTGCACAGAGTATGGCTCTCCCGCACACGCGACCACGGCTTAACGTCCCATCCGACGGACGGCGGCCTTTCCAAGCCCATCGGTGTTCCCTACTGACCGTTGGCAGGGCGGGGAATTTCGCGGAGATAAATCTCAACGCTGACCCAACTGGGACTCGAACCTGGGAACTACAGATTACGAGCCTGCCGCGCTACCGACTGAGCCACCCCCGCCCCTATCGTATCAGTGATCTGCAAAGATATATATATATTGAAACTACTAAGTATTTGAAAAATGCGAAGTAATATTTCGTTAGTACCAATCAAATTAAAAATGAGTTTTCTAATTATTACTCTCATTGTTGCCAATGGAAACCTCGTGACGTTTACATTTCACCACCAGAATTTCGCATTTCAATCACTAATACAGTGGACCCCCGATATAACGCGCATGTCGGGTGGGAAACAACACCCGCGTTATACCGAGCGGCGCGGTGGCGACACAATAAATTTCACACTGTAAGCTTTTCTTTTACTCATCATGCATACAATAATTAAACACTATTCAAAATACATGCAGGAACTCAATACATACACAATTACTCAATACGCAGTAACAATAAAATGCGATACTCACTAACGCCGCACGGACCTGTATAAACATGTTTGAACTTATCGCGAACATCACCCGCGCTATAACCGAGTGCGCGGTATAGTGAGCAGCGCTATAACGAAGGTCCACTGTACATCATTGCAACATTCGTTTGAAATTTTGGAATTTTCAGTCTTTTTCGCCGTTAGAGGGCGCAATTATAGTGTTCGAAAGATTCCGAAAGGGCGAGTCATAATATTTTATCAATTCCTATCTAACCCTAAAAAAAGATTTTTTCATTTATCTCTAAAAACAAACAATTATTTACTGAAACAAAAAAGATGTATTTTCCCACCCCCTCTGGGTCTAAGGGTGTCATTGTCTCATTGTTGGCAATGGAAACTTCGTGACTTTCACATACCACCACCGAAATTTCAAATTTCTAGCGTAAATACATCGTTTGCAATATTCGTTTGAAATTTTGGAATTTTTGACCATTTCCAGCGCTAGAGGGCGTAATTGCAGCTTTAGAGAGATTCTGAAAGCCTATCCAACACAAAAAAATACCTATCCAACAGAAAAAAAAAATTTTATTTATCTCTGTGTACAAAAAAAGTTCGATATCAACAGACGGACGGACAGACAGACGGCAAACTATTATTTCGTCTTCAAAGAAAATGAAATAAAAAAATGAGGAGGGTGAAGCAGGTGCAGGCTGAGTCCTTCCAGAATGAAACTGTAATGCCACACGTAGATGATAACTGATAAATATGCAGATCTGCACTGAGTGTTTGGGGCGGGGGTGGCTCAGTCGGTAGCGCGCCAGGCTCGTAATCTGTAGTTCCCAGGTTCGAGTCCCAGCTTGGTCAGCGTTGAGATTTATCTCCGTAAAATTCTCCGCCCTGCCCACTGTCCGTAGGGGACACCGATGGGCTTGGAAAGGCCGCCGTCCGTCGGATGGGACATTAAGCCGTGGTCCCATGTGCGGGAGAGCCATACCCTGTGCACGTTAAAGAACACGCTCGATGGCCTTGACGGGAGGCTACCATCTGTCTCTCAACAGCTGTTCCAGTGGGTCCCTTCCCCCAACCTTCTCTGAGCCTTCGGGGTCCATGTGACCTGGCCATTTAGCCCATGGTGTGCAAAAAAGTGCCGCTCAGAGGTAAAACAACCCAACGTTAAAGAACACGCTGGATGGCCTTGATGGGAGACTACCATCTATCTCCCAACAGCTGTTCCAGTGGGTCCCCTCCCCCAACCTTCTCTGAGCCTTCGGGGTCCATTTGACCTGGCCATGGTGTGCAAAAAAGTGCCGCTCAGAGGTAAAACAACCCAACCCAAACGCACTGAGTATTTATCTACTATCACGTTGTTCTATCGAACAGGATGAAGATGGGTGTAAAGGAAAAATTGTCTTGAGGTGGATGGGATCTGAACCCATCACTGGTGCGGGGGTGGCTCAGTCGGTAGCGCGCCAGCCTCGTAATCTCCAGCTGATAAATCCCAGCTGAGTCAGCGTTGAGATTTATTTCCTCAAAACTCCCTGCCCACGGTCAGATGAGAGTTCTGGGCCAATGTCAAAGTATTAGGGAATCCCATGCTAACCTATGGGACACTTTTGGGGAGATGAGCGTTGACCTGGTTTTTGGGAAGACACTCGGCGTGAAAGGCAGGACACAAGGCTGGAAAATGTTGCAGTTATCAAAACTTCACTGAATTCCCAACAATTCCCCCTCGTGTTCTATCTTTCACGCAGAGCGTCTTCCCAAAAATCAGGTTGTCGGGTTGGGTTGTTTTACCTCTGAGCGGCACTTTTTTGCACACCATGGGCTAAATGGCCAGGTCACATGCACCCCGAAGGCTCAGAGAAGGTTGGGGGAGGGGACCCACTGGAACAGCTGTTGGGAGACAGATGGTAGCCTCCAGTCAAGGCCATCCAGCGTGTTCTTTAAGATGCACAGGGTATGGCTCTCCCGCACACGGAGCCCCGGCTTAACGTCCCATCCGATGGACGGCGGCCTTTTCAAACCCATCGGTGTCCCCTACTGACCGTGGGCAGGGCGTGGAGTTTTGTGGAGATAAATCTCAACGCTGACTCAGCTGGGACTCGAACCTGGGAACTACAGATTACGAGCCTGGCGCGCTACCGACTGAGCTACCCCTGCCGCAATGGGTTTCGAAGAAGAGGTCACCTCTCTCAGCTGACGAACAGTATCAGCTCAATTTTGCCGTACAGTTAGTTCCGGGCTATCCTTTTCCCTCCTGCATTTGCTACGAATGGCGGACGTCGTTTAAGACCACCGATGAATCCCCTTTCAAAGTCAGTCATATCAGCTTTTTTATCCCACATCGCACTTTACGGCTTTTACAGGACTTCGTAGCGACGTAGAATATTTATGTCAGTAAGAAATTTTGCATACATTGGCGTATATCATGGTACTTCACAGACAGTGCAGTTTCCATAATAATTTTGCCAGACAGTCATGGCCGAGTGGTTAGCACGCCTGGCTACTGCTCAAAGGGATCTGGGTTCGAACCCCGGATAATGCATGGAGGTTTGTGTCGTTTTTCTGCTGAGGTCACCCTCACAGACTTTCCACTATGGCGTATAAACTGACAGCCTCCTGTCAGATGGCGTATAAACTACTACGTCACTATGGCGTCACTATGGCGTATAAACTGACAGCCTCCCCGCAAGCAGCTGCTTGCGGGGGTATATACCATTTCCACATCCTGTGCACATTAAAGAACACTCTGGATGGCCTTGACGGGAGGCTACCATCTGCTCCCAACAGCTGTTCCAGTGGGTCCCCTCACCAAACCTTCTCTGAGCCTTCGGGGTCCATGTGACCTGGCCATTTAGCCCATGGTGTGCAAAAAAGTGCCGCTCAGAGGTAAAACAACCCAACGTTAAAGAACGCGCTGGATGGCCTTGACGGGAGGCTACCATCTGCTCCCAACAGCTGTTCCAGTGGGTCCCCTCACCCAACCTTCTCTGAGCCTTCGGGGTCCATGTGACCTGGCCATTTAGCACATGGTGTGCAAAAAAGTGCCGCTCAGAGGTAAAACAACCCAAAGTTAAAGAACACGCTGGATGGCCTTGACGGGAGGCTACCATCTGCTCTCAACAGCTGTTCCAGTGGGTCCCCTCACCCAAGCTTCTCTGAGCCTTCGGGGTCCATGTGACCTGGCCATTTAGCCCACGGTGTGCAAAAAAGTGCCGCTCAGAGGTAAAACAACCCAACTTTAAAGCACACGCTGGATAGCCTTGACGGGAGGCTACCATTTGTCTCCCAACACCTGTTCCAGTGGGTCCCCTCCCCCAACCTTCTCTGAGCCTTCGGGGTCCATGTGACCTGGCGATTTAGCCAATGGTGTGCAAAAAAGTGCCGCTCAGAGGTAACCCAACCCTTGTGACCCGGCCATTTAGCCCATGGTGTGCACAAATATGCCGCTCAGAGGTAAGAGAACCAGCCAACAACCAACCTGAGTTTACATTGACAACAAAGATTCC